>JAUPMG010010339.1:0-15690 GCA_031762675.1 Pachysandra terminalis
ATTGTAGTGTTTGTTCTTGTACAGGTTTATTTACAAGTTCGTAATCTTGTAGAAATAAGGAAATGCTTAAAAAAAAACACAGACTATTACCGACGGTTATATTGAACTGCCGGAAAAAGTAATCTATGTCGGTGTTTTTATAAAACCACCGAGTTATATAACGTATTGTTAGTGGTTTGAATAGCCGACAATAAGAATACAGACCGTTGCATATGATCAAAAGGCGGTGGTCTCTAAACACCGTTAAAAAGCAACCAGTGCCGTTAAAAATGGTTTTATCGGCAGTTTATAACCGTCGACCAATTATGAACATTGGTCGGCGGTTTTATGCAACCGCTGACCAAACCTTCCCATCTGTCAGCGGTATAAAGAAACCGCCATGATGACTGCCGAGAACACCTCTCGCAGCGGGGGAGTTCTTGGCGGTTTACTTAACCACCGACGAATGGTTAGTCGACGGTTTTATTACATTTCCTAGCAGTCTAAAACCGCGAGGACGAACCATGTATTTTGTAGTGGCTCCCCTCAAAAGCAGGTGGTCAAAGTTTCTTAAATCGTTCCATCCATCAGATTCCATGATCTCCCTCCATGTTTCTTCGATCTCCCCGAGTGTTCTGCCTCATCTTCTGCTCCCTTTGGAGCAATTTGGCCAAGTCTCCCAAAAATCTATACACATTAGCTATATGGGGATCTATCCCAACTCCAGCTGCTGAACCTTCACCAGTCACATTTCTACATCCTCCCGCCATCTACAGTCCAACAAAGTCTCTAAGTATGTATTTCATAAAGCATCAACATCAATCATAGCAATCGATCATACAAGTCATGTCACACACATAGCACACAAAGTCATGTGATTCCTAACACTCATGTGTCTATGTTCATTCCTCCTTCGATAATCTAACCTAGAGCTCTGATACCAATCTATCCTGCACAAAATTCACTATATTGATCTCAAGGATCTTGAGACGCAACCTTAGAATCTAACCCATGAAATCAGCAACCAACCACCACCCTCAACAATAAATACACATGTGGAAGCCAAAAATCATAAATCAAACCATCATTTAAATCAAATGTCATAACATTGTGGGTTCAAACCCAAACTAGAATCTAAATCGATGTCAAATATTCTTATAATCTATTACATTCCAAAAACAATTAAATCAGAAACAACAAACTAAACTCCTACTCTACTATGCATCCTCCATCTTGATCCATCTCCTTAACCTGTTGAACAAACAACGCATAATAGGCGTGATCTATGCATATTAAAAGATCTAAAGTATGAGAAGAAGACTATAAAGAATTTGAATGGTGCCATTTATAAAGGTTTTCAATATATATATAATTAGATTGAAATTGAGTAGGATTCATATTGTTGATGCTAGCTAGTTGAGATAAGGCATTTGGTTTTTACCATTGTATTTACTAGATTATTAAAAAAAAAACTCAACTAGCTTTTGAGATTACCTCATTTTTATATAAAAGATTAGCTTTTATAAATAAATAGATTAAAATTTATAGTTTATAAACTTGTATTTTATTTATGTTACTTGCTAATGTTGGAACTCCTAATTCAAGCCTTATCTAACTAGTTTAGGAGCAGGTTTAATATAGATAAGGGTGCCAAGAGGTTAGTTGTAGTTCGGTTCCACCTACTCCAAACCATACCTTATTTAGAATATTAGTTTCGGTCTTTTATTGGTTCGGGATCCAAGTTTGAAGGGGCATTTGGATTGGATTTTGCATTCTAGATTTTGATTCCAATCTTGGATTCTTAAAATCTAGATGCACATTGATGATTTTCGGAATCTATCATCCCATTTGAATACATTGGATTATATAATTTTCTTAATCCAAATTATTATGACAACTTTTATGTATTATAACATAGATAAAATATATGATAATATCATAAATATAACATAGTATAATTTATTATATGTATTTTAAATAACATAATATAAAACATTAATCATATGTTTTATCATATGTTCTTTTCTATTATAATATATATTTTATAATATTTAATATTATAACATACAATATAATAATTTATATAATAAAATATTTTGTTTTATCATTATAAAATATAATATAAAATAATATTATACATATGTATATATATTATTACAATTTAATAATACTATTATATTAAATATAAATAAAAGTTATGATAGAATACTATATTTTATATTATTATTATATAATACATTAATATTTAATTCAATATTATAATTTAATTTTTAATAAAAATATTATAAATTATAGTATTATAATATAATATATTAATAATTTAATATAAGATTATAATTTATATTTTAATAATAATAATCTTATAAAGGTTTTTTTAATATATAATATTCTATTATAATATAATAATATATATTTTATATTAACGAATCTAGTAACTAAGCATCCAGAATTCTAACCCAAAATCACATATCACCTTGGAGTGGGATTCTGATTTTGGGTGGAATTCTGACTTAATATTCTAGAATACAATGTAGTGACCCGGACCCGAAAATCTAATAAGATTAATTAAATGAGCGTAACTTGGAAATACAAAACAATATGTGTAGAGACTTAGATTACCCAATCTAAGAATAATCATAAGCAATTGGGTTAACTCCATTTTATTAAACTAGATTTGAAACTCATGAATCTATTGCCTTAGACGTGCACATTAATAATTATGGTTTAGAGTTGGGCTAAATTAGTAATTAAAAATAAGTTTGGGCAAGAAGAATAATTAGTGGATAGTATAGAGTTTAGGAAGGAATTATATAAAAGTGAATTAGGTGGGGAGAGAGAGAATTAGTCACCTGAGTCATTAGTTGTAGGAGTAAGGGGTTCTTTAGTAATTGACTTTGAGGCTTAAATTTGTAAGAACTAGATTAGGAAGGTTTGAAGGGAGATTAAATCAATTACAATTTGAAATTCAAAAGGATTCTTAAAGGGAAAGTTGCCTTTTAGGTGGGGAATGCATATGGGAAGTTAAGAAGGGTTTAGGAAGTGTTATTAAGTGAATTAAGAAGGTTATCAAAGGGAGGGAAAAAGGAGGACGTGAATAGTGTTTTGCAAATAGGAGGATTAGAGTTTAGTGGTTGGAAAGAAAGAAGAGAATAAGAAAAAGTCATAAGAGACAAGAGGAAGATAGGGAGGAGAAACGGGAAGAGGAAGTACATGCACGCACACAACGTATATCAATCTCACTGTACGTTGCTGGAACATGTATAGTTTTCTTACTAGGATTTCATCTCAGTTTTTTGTTTTGGGCTATGGTGTTGATTATTGTTATGTATTTGAATCCTTGTTAAAAGTATGTTTAAAATGATGTGTTTCTTATATAAAGATGATTTTGATGTTGTGGAAGTGTTTACGTATTGTTTGGACTTGATTTGGAACCCTGGAGTTCGGATCTCAAAACCTAAAGAAAGCCCAGAAAAACCTAGAATTCGTATCATTTTGGTAGGGTTGATCCACCGACCACTCTCCTGACAGAGAGCTAAATTTAGTTGAAATCAGGTGTTCGGTAAGCGTCGGTACACCGACCACTCTACCAACCACCCCACCGAACCCCTGAGACTTCACAGAGACCCTTCCGTCCACCGACCACTCCACCGACAGAGAGTTGTTTTTAGTTCATTTTGAGGGTTCGGTAGGCTTCAGTCCACTGATGACTCTACCGACCAGTTTACCGAAGACCCTGTGAGTTGCACAGTAATTTTTTATTTTTGAGGATGACATAGGTGGATGATGTGGGGCTTCAGTAATGGTTTCCGGAAGCAAGATATGACCTGAAGGAAACAAGCCTACCAGTAGGGAGTCAATCTTGGTGTTCCGAGGTTATTGTGACCATCATCCCACCTTAGGTTTGATCCTGATTGGCTGTGAAAGGATTGGTTAATTAGTTAAGTTGTTTGTTCTTGTTGTGATAATGGTTCATTTTAAGTGTTCGGTAGGCTTCGATCCACCGATGACTCTACCGACCAATCTACTGAAGACCCTATGAGTAGGACAACAATTTGTTATTTTTGAGGATGACCAATGTGGATGATGTGGGAATTCGACCAGTGATTGGTACTGGTTTCCGGAAGCAAGATATGACCTAAAGGCATCTAGCCTACCTGCGGAGAGTCAAGCTTGGTGTTCCGAAGTTATTGCAACCATCATCCAACGTTAGGTTTGATCCTCATTAGCTGTAAAAGGATTGGTTAATTAGTTAAGTTGTTTGTTCTTGTTATGGTAATAGATAGGATGCTTATGATGGTCTGCAATCATATCATCTGCGTGTACGAGCGTGCGGATACTTTTTGTTGCCGATCTTCATTTGGTGTCCTAGTTCAATGTATTACATACAAGGCTGATATCAAGTGATGAGTGAACTGGGAGGTGGAAATCTACGGAGAAACTACTGTGAAGCCTCCGGTTGGGTTGACTATACACCCGTGCGATGTGAGGGCCCCACTTAAACTAGGGTAGGATGCCAGAGACCATCCTATACAGGTTCGCTAGTCCTCGAGTATGGTACACTCGTAAATTAGCCATATGGTAACCGTCATGCCATGGGCTAGCGCCCAAAACGAAGAGGGGACTTCTGGCAGTTCCTTGGACCCTGTCCTAAATCAGTTGTTGTTGTTGAGAAGCTTCACGTGAGGTCAACTTATCAGGAGATGTTAGTCTTATAACATTCACTGTGCATTCATTTCATTAATTGTGTTACTTCACATTGCATTCATTTTAAGACGTGACTGATTCATTTCATCTCATATTAAAATATTCATTGTTGTATTATGTTGTTGCTGCACTAACCCTGTGATTTGATCTCCATAAGAGGACGGGTGACTGTTTCATGCTTCTTAATCGGAATCATAGGCTCACACAACTTTTCATGTTGTAGGATGGGAGGAGTGATTGTATTAGCTTGGTTGTTGCTGATAAGTCGGCTGGATGTTTTTGGTTCTACTTGTTGGCTTATAGTCCCGTGGGAATTGACTATTGATATCTGATGTAATAATTGGTGATTGTTGGATCATAGTTAGGTTTGGATTTTTAGACGTGTGGATCCTTGTTCAACTGAAGCCAAGGATCATGGTTTTTAATTATTTATGTTCTTTTGTTGATATTTTTGTAGTAAACCTTCTGCACTCTGATTAAATATTTTAATAAAGTTATCTGTTGCTATTATTCTTGCTTGTGGATTGGTAGCAATTCACGGTCTAGTTGTGGATCCCGAAGGTCTTAGCTAGGGATCCATGCAATCCCTCATTGGGAATCGTGTCATTGGATCCGGGGTGTGACAGATTGGTATCAGAGCATAAGGTTTGCTTAGAGTATGGTTACTGAAAGATCTGTGAACCTAGGTGTCATATAGAGGTCAGAAGTTAGGAAGAAGGAAACATAGAACTAGGAACTGTTTGTTGATTGATGTGAGATATCTTAACATGATTGTTGTTTGATTTATTATATGAGTTGTAGAAATGTGGAGGTCGACTAGGTAACTTAGTGTACTTTCCTTGAGTCTTGTGCCAGCCCTCTGAGTGAGCCCTGTTTATTTTGAAGGTGGTAGTGTGATTCTAACTTTCCTTCTGGAGTGATGAGATTAATGTAGCTGCAGATACATTCATCTTTCAACTCTAAATCGAGGGTTAGTGACGGCACAGAGAGTGAGAGAGACATTGACTTACTATATACTGTGGTCGAGACTGTAGTTGTGATTCACCATTTCCACGGATTAGAGACTAGTAGAGCCTGTGTGTAGAGTCTTAACCTATATGCCCCACGGGATGGGACATATTTGATCTTTCATGGAGTAGGTGAACCAAACTTGCTAGCCTCACCTAGAGTTGTATGATAAATCATGGAATGTGTGGATGATGAATGATGTGAGGCCCCATGAATACATTGTATTATGTTCGTATTGGTTCATGTTTAATTCCTTGAGTACGATGAGTGAATGGATGAATATTATTGTCAATATACAATGATTATTATGGCTACACTACGATACTTTAGAATAAGATCCATTGTGGGTATGAATAATACATGATAAAATGACTGTGTGACTTATGGTATGAAATCCATCATGTTAGGACAGGATTTTTATGTTTCATTAACAACCAAAGGAAGGATAACATCTTATAATAAATTGTTGAGTGATTGGCGGATAATAAATGAAAACAGGTAAATATGGAATATAACAATGTAGGAATTATAATAAACTTATTGGTCTATTATAACTTGATACAACTACTATGGATGATCATGTGATAGAAATGCCAAAATGTAACACACTAGTTATGTCTTCTTGCGGAATATCCTTGTGCATAGGCACATGGATAGTTTCTTAAGGTGGTAATCATTGGAAGTTTCATGAGGAATATAATGATAGTTTTGTTAACCAATTATTACTTGGTTAGTTTCGATTATTAATATTTCCATGAGTAGATTCCATGCATTCTTTCTTCAGCATAGCTTGGGCATGAGTAAATTAGGAGGCATGCTTGATAATTGATGTAATGTGATGTTTACTATGAATTACCATATTGAGTAATGTGAATTGAAATCTTTCAGTATGAGCATGAGTTTGTGACTATCTAGTGTGTTGTTAGGTTGTCTGGATGAAGAGAACTTAGACAAGAAACATTAGGATTCACATAGTTACTATTACATGTTGTGTACCTAACATGATCGTATGATTATTTATGTTTCTTACATTGATAAATAAAAATTATATATATGTAGACACTTTTGTCTGTACACTAAGATATACTTTTTTTTTATTATTATTGAATGGTTGATGGCCGAGGGACAAAATAAGGTAGTTTGAGAGAACTCATCTAGCTAGGAAATGTTACATCCCTTGATGACCGGTTTACTTAAGATCTTAAGAGACTTGACAGAACTGATTCAAGGGGAACAAGAGAGGAGACAGTTCACACAAGAACATGAGGATGGGAAGCAAAGTGATATAGGCAAGGGTAAGACCTTTAGGCCAAGGGAACAAGGTAAAGAGAGAGACTATGAAAATAAGCGTAAGGGATTTGAGAGCCATACGTGTTTCAACTGTGAGAAGATGGGACATCTCCAATGTTTTTGTCGACAGCTGTTGAAGCGAAAGATTGAGCAAGGTTTGCGCAATGAAAAGTTTCTAGAAACGGGAGGAATAGAAGCCATGGGAGATAATGACGATAGTGAGCACACAGAAGACACACACCTTGTTTAAATTATAGATGGTCTATTGCATGAATTTATGTGAATTGGCCATGAAAAAGATAAATTGTTGAATGTGTTTATCTTAAGAATTTCATAACCTAGCATAACAGACTCTAGGGTTGGGTAATCTAGAAATTTAGCATGACTAATTTTGGGGACAAAATTTCCTTAACAGGGGAGGATGTAGTGACCCGGACCAAAAAATCTAATGAGATTAATTAAATGAGCATAACATGAAAATAAGAACCAATATGTGTAGAGACTTAGATTACCCAATCCAAGAATAATCATAAGCAATTGGGATAACTCCATTTTATTAAACTAATTTTGAAACTCGTGAATCTATTGTCTTAGCGGTGCACATTAATAACAATGGTTTATAGTTGGGCTAAATTAGTAATTCAAAACAAGTTTGGGTAAGAAGAATAATTAGTGGATAGTATAGAGTTTAGGAAGGAATTATATAAAAGTGAATTAGGTGGGGAGAGAGACAGTTAGCCGTGTAAGTCATTAATTGTAGGAGTAAGGGGTTGTTTAGTAATTGACTTTGAGGTTTAAATTCGTAAGAACTAGATTTGGAAGGTTAGGAGGGAGATTTAATCAATTAGAATGTGAATTTCAAAAGGATTCTTAGAGGGAAGTTTGCCTTTTAGGTGGGTTATTCATATGGGAAGTTATGAAGGGTTTAGGAAGTGTTATTTAGTGGATTAAGAAGGTTAACAAAGGGAGGGAAAAAGGCGGACTGAATAGTGTTTTGCAAATAGGAGGATTTGGGTTTGAGTTGTTGGAATGAAAGAAGAGAATAAGAAAAAGAGAGAGAAGACAAGAGGAAGATAGGAAGGAGAAACGGGAAGAGGAAGTACACGTGCGCACACAACGTATATCAATGCCACTATAAGTTGCTGGAACATGTATAGTTTTCTTACTAGGATTTCATCTCAGTTCTTTGTTATGTTCTTTGATGGTGTTGATTATTGTTATGTGTTTGATTCCATATTAAAAGTTTGTTTTAAATGATGTGTTCACTAAATAAAGATGATTTTGATGTTGTGGAAGTATTTACGTGTTGTTTGGACTTGATTTGGAACCCTGGAGTTCGGATCTCAAAACCCAGAGAAAGCCCTGGATTCGTTGTAGTTTGGTAGTGTTGGTCCATCGACCACTCTTCCGACAGAGAGCTAAATTTAGTAGAAATTGGGTGTTCGGCAGGCATCGGTACACGACCACTCTAACGACCACCCCACCAAACCCCTGAGACGTCACAGAGACCCTTCGATCCACCGACGACTCCACTGACTGAGATTAGTTTTTCCACCGACTGAGATTAGTTTTTAGTTCATTTTGAGGGATCGGTCCACCGATGACTCTACCGACCAGTTTACCGAAGACCCAGTGAGTTGCACAGTAATTTTTTATTTTTGAGGATGACCAAGGTGGCTGATGTGGGGCTTTGGCCAATGATTGGGATGGGTTTTCGAAAGCAATATATAACCTGAAGGCATCTAGCTTACCTGCGGGGAGTCAATCTTGGTGTTCTAACGTTATTGCGACCATCATCCCACCTTAGGATTGGTTAATTAGTTAAGTTGTTTGTTCTTGTTGTGATAATAGATAGATAGCTTATGGTGGTTTGCAACTAGATTATCCACGGGTATGGGAGCGTGGATAGCTTTTGTTGCCGATCTTTATTTGGTGTCCTAGTTCAATGCATTACATACTAGGCTGATATCAAGTGATAAGTGAACTGGAAGGTGGAAATCTACGGAGAAACTACTGCGAAGACTCCGGTTGGGTTGACTATACTCCCGTGGGATGAGATGGCCCCACTTAAACAAGGGCAGGATGCAAGAGACCATCCTATACAGGTTCGCTAGTCCTCGAGTTTGGTACACTTGTAAATTAGCCAAATGGTAGCCTTCATGCCATGGGTTAGCGCCCGAAACGAAGAGGGGACTTCCGGCAGTTACTTGGACCCTGTCCTAAATCGGTTATGGTTGTTGAGAAGCTTCACGTGAGGTCCACTTATCAGGAGATGTTATTCTTAGTACATTCACTGTGCATTCATTTCATTAATTGCGTGTTACTTCACATTGCATTCATTGTAAGACATGTGATTCATTCATCTTATCTCATTACATCACATTTTAAAATATTCATTGTTGTTATTATGTTATTGTTTTACTAACCCTGTGTTTTGATCTCCATAAGAGGACGGGTGACTGTTTCATGCTTCTAACTGGGCATCAAAGGCTCACGCAACTTTTAATGTTGCAGGATGGGAGCAGTGATCGTATTAGCTAGGTTGTTGCTGATTAGTCGGCTAAATGTTTTTGTTTCGGCTTGTTGGCTTACATTCTCGAGGGAATTGACTTTTGATATCTGATGTAATAATTGGTGATTGTTGGATCATAGTTAGGATTGGATTTTTAGATTTGTGGATCGTGGCTCAACTGAAGAATAAAGGTGTCCATTACTATTATTCTTGCTTGAGGTTTGGTAGCAGTCCGCGGTCTAGTTAATGAACCCGATGGTCTCAAAGCGAGGTCTGTACAATCCCTCAATGAGAATCGTGTCATGGAATCGGAGGTGTGAAAAATTGGTATCAGAGGAAAAGGCTTGCTCAGAGTAAGGTTATTGAAAGGTCGGTGAACCTAGGTGTCACATAGAGGTTTGAAGTTAGGAAGAAGGCAACATACAACTATGAACAAGGAACTATTTGTTAATTGCTGTGTGATAGCTTACCATGATTTTTGTTTGATTTATTGTATGAGTTGTAGAAATGTGGAGGTAGATTAGGTGTCTTATTGTAATGTCCTTGAGTGTTGTGCCGGCCCTGTTAGTGTGCCCTGTTTATTTTGAAGGTGGGAGTGTGATCCTAACTTTCCTTCTAGAGTGATGAGATTAATGTAGCTGCAGATGCATTCCTCATTGAACACTAGATCGAGGGTTAGTGACCGCAAAGAGAGTGAGAGAGACCATTGACTTACTATATACCGTTGTCAAGACTGTAGTCTTGATTCTCCATTTCCATAGATTGGAGACTTGTAAAGCCTATGTGTAGAGTCCTGACATATGAGCCCCACGGGATGGGACATGTTTGATCTTTCACGGAGTAGGTGAACCATATTTCCAAGACTCACTTAAAGTAGTATGATAAATCAGGGAATATGTGGATAATGAATGGTGTGAGGCTCCATGAATACATTGTGTTATGTTCGTATAGGTTCATGTTTAATTCCTTGAGCACAATGACTGAATGGATGAATATTACTGTCAATATACATGGATTATTATGGCTACAATATGATACTTTAGAATAAGATCCATTGTACATATGAATGATACATGATAAAATGATTGTGTCACTTATGGTATGAAATTCAGCATGTTACGATAGGATTTATATGTTGCATGAACAACCTAATGAAAGAAAAACTCTTATAGGAAATTATTGAGTTATTGACGGATAATAAATGAAAACATGTAAACATGGAAGATAACAATGTAGGAATTATAATAAACTTTTTGGTCTGTTATAACTTGATACAACTACTATGGATGATCATGTGCTAGAAATGCAAAATTGGAGCACTAGTGATGTCTTCTTGCGGATAATCCGTGTGTATAGACACATGGATAGATTCTGAAGGTGGTATCACTTGAAGTTTCATGAGGTATATAATGATAGTTTTGTTAACCAATTATTACTTGGTTAGTTTCAATTTCTAATATTTCCAAGAGTAGATACCATGCATTCTTCCTTTAACATAGCTTGGGCATGAGTAAATTAGGAGGCATACTTGATAATTGATGTAATGTGATGTTTACTATGAATTACCATATTGAGTAATGAGAATTGAAATCTTGGAGTATGAGCATGAGTTTGTGACTATCTAGTGTGTTGTTTGGTTGTTTGGATGAAGAGAACTTTGACAAGAAACATTAGGATTCACATAGTTACTGTTACGTGTTGTGTACGTAACATGATCGTATGCTATTTATGTTGCTTACAGTGATAAAAAAAATTATTTATATGTAGACACATTTGGATGTACACTTAAACATATTTCTTTTATTATTATCGAATGGTAGATGACCAAGGGACAGAATAGGGTAGTTAGTGCGAACTCATCTAGTGAGAAAATCTTAGATCCTTGATGACCGGTTTATTCAAGATCCTAAGAGACTTGACGGAACTGATTCAAGGGGAACAAGAAAGGAGACACGTCACACAAGGACATGACGATGGGAAGCTAAGTGATATAGGCAAGGGTAAGACCTTTAGGAAAAGGGAGCAAGGTAAAGAGAGAGACTCTGAAAAAAAGCGTCAAGGGATTTGAGAGCAGCAAGTGCTTCAATTGTGGGAAGATGACACATCTCCAATGGTTTTGTCGACGGCCATTGTAGCGAAATATTGAGCAAGATTTGTGCAATGAAAAGATTCTAGAAACGGGAGGAATAGAAGCCAAGGAAGATAATGACGATTGCGAGTACAGAGAGCACAAACACCATGTCTAAATTATAGATGGCCTGTCGCATGAATTTATGTGAATTCGCCACGAATAAGATAAACTGTTGAATGCATGTGAATCTTAAGAATTTCATAACTAAGCATAACAGACTCTGGGGTTGGGTAATCTAGAAATTTAGCATGACTAATTTCGGGGACAAAATTTCCTTAAGGGGGGGAGGATGTAGTGACCCAGAACCAAAAATCTAATAAGATTAATTCAATGAGCGAAAATTGGAAATACAAAACAATATGTGTAGAGACTTAGATTACCCAATCTAAGAATAATCATAAGTAATTGGGATAACTCCATTTTATTAAACTAGATTTAAAACTCGTGAATCTATTGCCTTAGCGGTGCACATTAATAATTATGATTTAGAGTTGGGCTAAATTAGTAATTAAAAACAAGTTTGGGCAAGAAGAATAATTAGTGGATAGTATAGAGTTTAGGAAGGAATTATATAAAAGTGAATTAGGTGGGGAGAGAGAGAATTAGTCACCTGAGTCATTAGTTGTAGGAGTAAGGGGTTCTTTAGTAATTGACTTTGAGGCTTAAATTTGTAAGAACTAGATTAGGAAGGTTTGAAGGGAGATTAAATCAATTACAATTTGAAATTCAAAAGGATTCTTAAAGGGAAAGTTGCCTTTTAGGTGGGGAATGCATATGGGAAGTTAAGAAGGGTTTAGGAAGTGTTATTAAGTGAATTAGGAAGGTTAACAAAGGGAGGGAAAAAGGAGGACGTGAATAGTGTTTTGTGAATAGGAGAATTAGGGTTTTAGTTGTTGGAAATAAAGAAGAGAATAAGAAAAAGTGATAAGAGACAAGAGCAAGGAGAAACGAGAAGAGGAAGTACACGCACGCACACAACGTATATCAATCTCACTGTAGGTTGCTGGAACATGTATAGTTTTCTTAGTGGGATTTCATCTCAGTATTTTGTTTTGTGCTTTGATGGTGTTGATTTATTTTATGTGCTTGAATCCTTGTTAAAAGTATGTTTTAAGTGATGTGTTAATTGTATAAATATGATTTTGATGTTGTGGAAGTATTTGCGTGGTGTTTCGACTTGATTTGGAACACTGGACTTCGGATCTCAAAACCCAGGATTCGTAGTAGTATAGTAGGGTTGGTCTGTCAACCGCTCTACCGACAGAGAGCTAAATTAGGTTGAAATTGGGTGTTTGGCAGGCATCGGTACACCGACGACTCTACCGACCACCCCACCGAACCACTGAGACTTCACAGAGACCCTTCGGTCCACCGACGACTCCACTGAATGAGAGTTGTTCTTAATTCTTTTTGAGGGCTCGGTAGGCTTCGGTTCACTGATGACTCTACCGACCAGTCTACCGGAGACCCAGTGAGTTGCACAGTAATTTCTGATTTTGGAGTATGACCTAGGTGGTTGATGTGGGCCTTCGACCAATGATTGGTATTTGTTTTCGGAAGCAAGAAATGCCCTAAAGGCATCCAGCCTACCTGCGGGGAGTCAATCTTGGTGTTTTGAGGTTATTGTGACCATCATCCCACCGTAGCTTTGATCCTGATTGGTTGTAAAAGGATTGGCTAATTAGTTAAGTTGTTTGTTCTTATTGTGATAATAGATAGGTAACTTATGATGGATTGCAATCAGATTATCCGCGTGTATGGGAGCGCGGATAGTTTTTGTTGCCGATCTTCATTTGGTGTCCTAGTTCAATGCATTACACACTAGGCTGATATCAAGTGATAAGTGATCTGGGAGGGGGAAATCTATGAAGAAACTAATGCGAAGCCTCCGATTGGGTTGACAATACACCCATGGAGTGAGATGGCCCCAATTAAACTAGGGTAGGATGCCAGAGACCATCCTATACAGGTTCACTAGTCCTCGAGTATAGTACACTCGTAAATTAGCCATATTGTAACCTTCATGCCATGGGTTAGCGCCCGAAACGAAGAGGGGACTTCCGGCAATTCCTTGGACCTTATCCAAAATTGGCTATTGTTGTTGAGAAGCGTCATGTGAGGTCCACTTATCAGGAAATGTTAGTCACAGTACATTCACTGTGCATTCATCTCATTAATTGTGTGTTACTTCACATGGCAATCATTGTAAGACGTGATTGATTCATCTCATCTCATTCCATCTCAAATTAAAATATTCATTGTTGTTATTATGTTTTTGTTGTTCTAACCCTGTGATTTGATCTCCATAAGAGAACGGGTGACTGTTTCATGCTTCTTACTGGGCATCATAAGCTCACGCAACTTTTAATGTTGCTGGATGGGAGCAGTGATCGTATTAGCTAGGTTGTTGCTGATTAGTCAGTTGGATGTTTTTATTCTGCTTGTTGGTATATAGTCCTGAAGGAATTGACTTTTGAAATCTGATGTAGTAATTGGTGATTGTTGGATCATAGTTAGGATTCCATTTTTAGACTTGTGCATCATGGCTCAACTGAAGCGAAGGATCTTGGTTTTTAATTGATTTATGTTCTTTTCTTGATATTTTTGTAGTAAGGATTTCGCTCTCTGTTTAAATGTTTTAATAAACCTGTCCATTACTATTATTCTTGCTTGTGGTTTGGTAGCAATCCGCAGTCTTGTTGTGGATCCCGAAAGTCTCAGCTCGAGATCCGTGCAATCCCTCATTGGGAATCGTGTCTTGGGATCCGAGCTGTGACAGATTGGTATCAGAGCATATGGTTTGCTCGTAGTAAGGTTACTGAAAGGTCTGTGAACCTAGGTGTCACATGTAGGTATGAAGTTAAGAAGAAGGAAACATAGAACTAGGAACTAGGAACTGTTTGTTAATTGTTGTGTGATTGCTTACCATGATTGTTGTTTGATTTATTGTATGAGTTGTAGAAATGTGGAGATGGATTGGGTAAGTTAGTGTACTTTCCTTGAGTCTTGTGCCAGCCCTGTGAGTGAGCCTTGTTTGTTTTGATTGTGGGAGTGTGATCCTAACTTTCCTTCTGGAGTGATGGGATTAATGTAGCTGCAGATACGTTAATCTTTGAACTCTAGATCGAGGGTTAGTAACCGCAAAGGGAGTGAGAGAGACCATTGACTTACTATATACTGCGGTCGAGACTGTTGTTTTGATTCCCCATTTCCACGGATTAGAGACTTGTAGAGCCTGTGTGTAGAGTCCTAACCTATGTGCCCCACGGGATGGGACATGTTTGATCTTTCATGGAGTAGGTGAACCATACTTGCTAGACTCACTTAGATTTGTATGATAAATCATGGAATATGTGGATGATGAATGGCGTGAGGCCCCATGAATACATTGTGTTATGTTCGTATTGGTTCATGTTTAATTCCTTGAGCACGATGAGTAAATGGATGAATATTACTGTCAATTTACACGGATTATTATGGTTACAATATGATACTTTAGAATAAGATCCATTGTACGTATGAATGATACATGATAAAATGACTGTGTGACTTATGGTATAAAATTCAGCATGTTTGGAAAAGATTTATATGTCTCATGAACAACTTAATGAAGGATAAACTCTTATAGTAAATTATTCAGTGATTGACGGATAATAAATGAATACTGGTAAATATGGAAGATAACAATGTAGGAATAATAATAAACTTATTGGTCTGTTATAAGTTGATACAACTACTATGGATGATCATGTGATAGAAATGCCGCAATGGAACACTAGTGATGTCATCTTGCGGATTATCCGTGTGTATAGGCACATGGATAGTTTCTGAAGGTGGTATCACTGGAAGTTTCATGAGGTAGATAATTATAATTTTGTTAACCAACTAATACTTGGTTAGTTTCTATTTCAAATATTTACATGAGTAAATACCATGAATTCTTTCTTTAACATAGCTTGGGCTTGAGTAAATTAGGAGGCATACTTGATAATTGATGTAATATGATGTTTACTATGAATAACCATATTGAGTAATGAGAATTGAAATCTTTGAGTATGAGCATGAG
>JAUPMG010010350.1:2778-15690 GCA_031762675.1 Pachysandra terminalis
TGTCTCTGTCTAGGTGGTATTGCAAGATAAGGGGAAAGATGGAGGAGGTCAAAGACTGGTATCTTCAGTTTACGGACCTAACGACCACAGTTTACTTCAGGCGTTGTGGACAGAATTAAGAAATCATAGGAGAGGGTGGAACCTTCCTTGGTGTGTTGGTGGGGATTTCAATATTATAAGATTTTGTTCGGAAAGGACTGGGTGTAACAGTTTGAACTCTTACATGCAGAGTTTCACAGATTTTATTGAGCAACAAAACCTGATGGAGGTGCCGCTGTTCGGGGCGAAATATACATGGTCTAATAACCAAGACAATCAGATAAGCTCAAAACTGGACAGGTTCATCATGTTTCTAGAATGGGAAGAAGCCTTTGCAAGTTTGCAAGCGTTTTCTTTACCTAAAGCTACTTCTGTCCACACACCTATATTACTGATCTGTGAGGACAAGTTGAATAGAAAGAGCCCTTTCCGCTTTGAAAATATGTGGTTGGAGGAAGACAATTTTGTTCCGATGGTGAGTAAGTGGTGGAAAAGCTTTGTGGTCAGTAGTTCTGCGAGCTTTAGATTTTGTAGAAAACTTAAGTTGCTTAAAGACGAGCTCAAGAAGTGGAACAAAGAAAAATTGGGAAGAGTGGAGAATAGGATGGGGATGTTGTTGGATAATATTCAGAAACTGGATGGTAAGGAAGACTTAGGGATCATGAGTAGAGAGGAGAGAAGGGAGAGGGAGCAACTTAAAAAGGACCTTTCCAAGGTCGCTAAAATGGAGGAAATCTGTTGGAGACAAAAATCTAGGGCTATATGGCTCAAGGAAGGGGATAAAAACACCAAGTTCTTTCACAAGATGGCCAGTGCAAGAAATAGGGTGAGCACCATATGTAGTATTGAAGTGAATGGGGTTGTGGTAGAAGAGGAAGGGAAAATTAAGGAAGCTATTGAAGATTTTTATAAAGACTTGTTCAAGGAAGATCACTGCATTAGACCCTATTTAGATGGCATGGAGTTTGAGAGAATACATTCTCAAGAAGCGGAGTATTTAGAACGGGAGTTTTCCGAAAGCGAGATTTTAGGTGCTATTAAGGAAATGAAGGGAGATAAAGCACCCGGACCCGACGGATTCACCATAGCCTTTTATCAAACCTGTTGGGAGGTTGTGAAGGAGGACATTTTGCTTGTTTTCAAAGAGTTGTTTGAGAAGGGTTGTTTTGAAAGAAGTGCTAATGCGACTTTCCTGATGCTTATCCCCAAGAGAGAAGGAGGTACGAATATTAAAAACTTCCGTTCAATCAGCTTGGTGGGGAGTTTATATAAGATTATTGCTAAGACTCTAGCGAATAGGCTGAAAAAGTGTGTGAGGAGAGTGATTTCCAAAACACAAAGTGCTTTTGTGGGAGGGAGACAAATCTTAGACGGTGTTCTGATCGCTAATGAATGCATGGACTCGATCTTGAAAGAGAAGAAGAGTGCTCTGATTTGTAAAATAGATTTGGAGAAGGCGTATGATAATGTGAATTGGGAATTTTTACTTTATGTTTTAAGGAGGATGGCTTTGGGAAAAAGTGGATTCGGTGGATAAAATTCTGTATTTCTACTATTTCGATGTTTGTTTTGGTGAATGGTACAGCTGTGGGCTTTTTCAAGACTTTCAAAGGTCTCAGACAAGGTGATCCGCTATCCCCTGCTCTTTTCTTAATGGTGATTGAATGTTTGGGCAAAATGATTTGTAGAACGGAAGAATTGGGATTGATTGCAGCAGTGAAGGTGAAGGAGGAGGCGCTTAGTATCTCGCATCTCCAATTTGCGGACGACATGTTGATCTTTTGTAGGGATAGACAATCTGATTTGAAGGCGTTGAGATGAATGCTTGTTTGTTTTGAAGCGGTGTCAGGGATTCATATTAATTTGGCTAAATCTGAGATGATTGGGGTCGGAGATACATGCAACTTGAATCTTTTAGTGAAGTGGTTGTGTTGCAAAATTGGCCATCTACCTTCGGAGTATTTGGGGTTTCCATTGGGGGCATCGTACAAGTCTAGCAGTGTGTGGAACAAGGTAATAGAAAGAACGGAAATGAAGTTGGCAATGTGGAAAGCCAAATTTCTGTCAAAAGGAGGTAGACTAGTCCTGATAAAGAATTCTTTGGCAAACTTACCAACATATTACATGTCAATTTTCAAGATTTCAACATTGGTGACTAGAAGAATTGAGAAGTTACAGAGGGATTTTTTGTGGGCTGGCAAGGAAGAAGTGCAGAAATATCACCTCGTAAAGTGGTCTACAGCATGTTCTAGAAAGTCAGTAGGGGGATTGGGGTTGAGGAATCTTACAAAATTCAATTTGGCACTTTTGGCGAAGTGGTTATGGAGATTTGGAATAGCAACTGAGGGTTTATGGAGAGATGTGGTAGGAATCAAATATGGGGTAGAGGAAGGGGGTTGGAAAACTAAGAGATGTAGAGAGTCTTATGAGTGGGGGTTTGGAAGGCCATTTATTCAGCATTGGAGATTTCTAACAAACGAGTGAAATTTTAAGTGGGGACAGGTGACAGGGTGAAATTCTGGAAAGATGCTTGGTGTGGGGATGAAACTGTATTACTTTCATTCTCGGGGATTGTGGCTATATCCTCTTACCTAGACAGTTGGGTCAGAGAGCATTTAGTTGGAGATAGTAGGGGATGGACTTGGGACCTCAAACTTAGAGGAACATTTTTGATTGGGAAGTGGAGGAGGTATCCTTACTGATTCAAAAAATTCATGATACTAAAGTTCTAGACGGCGATGATGCTAGAGTTTGGAAGGGGGAAGGAGCAGATGACTTCTCGGTCAAGTCTTTATATAACACTATGGAAGACGTGGGTGTCAAGGAAGCTTCTTGGAAGAGCATTTGGTTTACGAGTATACCCTCTAAGGTCTCTTTCTTCCTGTGGACAGCATCGCTAGACCGGAATCTTACGTGTGATAATCTCAAAAGGAGAGGGTGGTCTTTGGCTTCGAGGTGCAGTTTTTGTAAAAAGGAAGAGTCGGTATCTCACTTGCTTCTTCACTATGAGGAGACTTGGAAGATTTGGCTATTTTTCTTCAAAAGATTCGGTGTTGAATGGGTTATGCAAGATCATCTAAAGTCACATCTTAATAGCTGGGGGTTGAAGAAAAAGTGAAATGGTAGCAGAAGGAGTAGCATACTTTGGAATTTGTGCCTGACAACCAATGTGTGGACGATCTGGAACGAAAGAAATCAGAGAATTTTCAGAGGACAGGAGAAGGACATTCACAAGATTATTGCTAACATTGTTTCATTACTTTTCTCTTGGACTATCAACTTTACAAAATTTGGGGGTGCAACTTTAGGGAGTTTGATAGTTTTTGGGGTCAGAAGTGGGATGCTCCTGATTAGTTTTTTTCTGTATAGTTTTGGCTTAGACACTCTCACTGTATTATATTACATTACTGTATAGTTTAGGCCTACGGGCTAGATTAATATAAAAAAAAAAGATACTTTACTGATCAAAAAAAAAAAAACCATAAACTCCACAATGTCAACAAGTCAATGTATGCATGAAAATGCATTTCTTGGTGATCAGCCAGTCCAACCAAACAAGCTCCACCAACACCCCGTTCCACGATATGGTCAAGCGAACTCCACAAATAACCCGGTTCTACGACCTTACGGTCAATTCAAATATCTCACGTGTACAGTGTGGTTTTGTAGGACTTTCAACCTACCGAGCTCAATTCCCGTAGCTGTTTCTTACATTTATGGAATTAACACCCAAAGAGGCCTTCAAAGAGGACGGTTACCTCCAACAAAGAATCCACATCTCAATCTATCACCGCCCGGTTGACCGGACGAGTTATGATACGAACCAATAGGATTGCCGGTGGTAATATCCTTTGGAAGCTACCTGTGCGTCCATACACACAAATAATCCTTGGAATATCATCACAAGTATCATTTCCAACAAACAGTCAGATCTCCAGTGATAACACCCTTCGGAAGCTATCCGTGCGCCCATGCACACGAATAATCCTTAGGAAGCCATCATGGGAATCCTTTCCATAGTATACATGCACAATTGATTACAATCCTATTATTCATTCACAACATATCACATCTTAACAGGGTTAATCCAGTTCGTCAGTGTCCATATCCATGTCACAATCCATCAATCAAGTGTGGGATCACAATCCCAAGTCAAATTCTCCAACCCCCAAGCCAAATTCCACAGATAAATAGGCTAGGGTTTCCATCGGTAGGCTCACCGATGTACCGGTGCCTACCGGTGGGGACCTCTGTGTTTAAGAGCACCTTGTCGGCAGCTCCACTGGTGTACTGGTGGGTACCAATGGGTCGTGATCTGGGTATTTTATGGGTTCATGAAACCCTACTTTTTGGTATCCAAATCAATCCATATTAATTTCCAAAGGTTAGTAATCATCAAAGAAGTAAATAATGCACTAAAACAAAGTATACTCAAACATCATATGATCATCAAATACAAGTTCCACACAGATTAACTTACATATACATATGAAAATCTGGAAATCAGTCATATTAATATATTAGATCTGCTGAGCATGATCAAACACGTCTATTAACATACACCCATCCTATAATGAAAATCAATCTCCAAATATCATGGAGGACATACAAAAACATGCATTCACGTATAAACGACCCCGAAATCCCAAGAATATTATACAGAAAATGCAACTTACTTTGCCGGGTTCTAAGGTTCAGATCTGGACTATTCTCTTTCTTCCTTCTTTTCTTCTTCTCTCTAGTTCCAGTCAAAGCCTCCTTTCTTCTTTTTCTCTTAACACTAAAATCCCTAATTCTCTTCTCTCTCTCTATTCTCAGATCTCTCTCGTTTTACTTATTGTTGTGCACTAACCCCTCCTAGTCCCTTCTCTTTATAGCTTCCAATTCCTTCCTCCTCTCTATTCCCAATGCACCTCTGACTTTCCAGCCTTGTACACACCTTCTATCTTTACTCCGCCAATTAGAAACCTCCTACTTTGACACAATCCAAATCCTTCTAACCTTACTAATTTGAAACTCTCTCTTATTCTAGTCCAATTCAAATCCTATTATAATTACTAAACTAGCCTCACTTTCTAATTTTTTTGATTTATACGACCAAGCCAAACTTTCAATAAATTTATCTTTAATTAATTACAGTACTCTCTTATTAGTTTGTGTTAATTACACTCTAAGCCCCAACTCATACACTTGATTATTAATTAACCCCAATGTCTATTTAACTTAGAAAATGACACTATTAATAACAGAAAATTACTCATTAATTCCTATAAACCTCCTTTTAATTATTTTCATCCTTTTAACTCTACTACTTACTCAAACATTAATTATAATCTTTTATTTTCCAAATCCGTGTCTCTACAATCTTCCCCCCTTTAGGAAATTTCGTCCCCGAAATTATGCATGTTAAATTTCTAATGTACTCAATCCTACAGTCTGTTATGCTTCAATCATGCCTTGCTAAATGTAATATAAACTCAACTCACAAAACAATTGATGTCATATTAATTCATGCAATAAAATGTAAATCAAAGATCAAATGTGTGTGCGTCAAGTACCTTTTGTCACCTTGTCAGTTACCCCACCATTGTACTCCTCTTGCTTCCCAATCAAGACATTAACCCTCTCCTGTTGGGGTGGTTGTGTCACTGCTACTGTCTGCTCCCCCTCTCGCCTCCTAGGTTGTTTGCAAAACCTCTGGATGTGTCCCATCCTCCTATAGTTGTGACACTTTGGTTGCGGGCGTGGCTGAGGTGGTGCTACCGCCTGAACCGTAGTGTCAACTGGAACAGACCTCTCCACTGTCTTCTGCCTCTTCTCAGAACTTTGCTCCTCGTCTCGCTCCCTTGACCTACGAGTTTTCTCCTTACCTCGATTCCTCGTCTTCTCATCCTCCTCTCTATGATATCTATTGTTATCTCCTTCTACCATCCTCATGCATTCCAAAACCTCTGAGTACACCTTAAACCTTTGGGGTACTACCCTCTTCTTAATCGACGGTCTCAGGCCTTCCTCAAACTTGGCAGCCTTATCAGCCTCATCCACGATCATACGAGGTGAAAACCTCGACATCATTGCAAACTGGGCTTCATACTATGCAACAGTGAGTGGACCTTGCTCTAATCTCATAAACTTTGCGGCCATCTGCCTCCTTTAGCTACTAGGAAGGTATCTAGGAACTGACTCCTAAACATCTCCCAAGTCATCACGGTCTCTAGGTTCCGCTCCACCATGTCCCACCAGTGGAGTGCCTCACCCTTCAGCATAAAGGTAGCTAAAGACACTCTCTGGTCATCAGGACATCCCATGGTCCTAAACACTCGCTTTACGTCTAATAGTCAGTCTTAAGCCTGGCGTGGCTCACCTAAACCCTCAAACACTAGTGGAGTAAGTTTCTTGAACTTCTCCAACCACACTACAGGTGTTCCTATTACTTTACTCTGCTCGGTCCTGGCCTGCCTCTCCATCTGATCCCTCTGAAGAGTTGCCATATCTCCCAAAATCTGGTACACTCCAGCCAACTGAGGGTCGGCATCAGCCCTAACCTTGGAAGATGACCCCTTACCCGCAGTTGCTCTCCTCCTAGCCATCTACAAACCCAAAACAAACATAAGTCTTCTAATCTAATAGCTCACATCCCACAGTTCACATAAACAATCTTAGAAGTACATCAAACAGGCATGTTATGCACGCAACACAAAATTGCAACTATGTGAATCCTAGTTTTTTCCTCTATGTTCTCGACACCCTAGGTAATCTAACCTAGAGCTCTAATACCAATCTGTCACGCCCCGGATCTCGTGGCACGAATCACGAGGTGAGACCTTCAGGTTCCCCACCATAGAACGCTGAACACAACACTCAAACCAACAATACAAGAGTATTTACAACTCATGTAAAGCAAAATCAGAGTGCGGAAACAATATATCATATTCAAAATCAAGTTATGGCTTCAGAAGACCCTACAAATCCATCAATCAACCAACTTTAAACCAACCCTATTACATCAGTTCTAACTAAGAATTAAAAGCAGAAATAAACTAAAAACAACACCAATCCACGCCAACCATCAATCCACCTCAACCTGCATGAATAAGTTGAGTGAGCTTGGAATGCCCAGTAAGAAACAATCCTGTCATCCATCCTCCTGGGACAACGTTAGTCCAAACAAACATGTAATATAATGGTAATCATCATGGAGTGAAGACAATCATACAATACAATATCATGCCAAATTCCTAGCATCATGACCATAGCATTAATATAATTACATCCTTGAAAGTTAGCAGGTAAGCAATAACTATAAACTCCACAATGTCAACAAGTCAATGTGTGCATGAAAATGCACTTCCCAGTGATCAACCTGTCCAACCAAACAAGCTCCACCAACTCGTTCCACAACCATTATGGTTAAGCAAACTCCACAAATAACCCGGTTCCACGACCTTACGATCAATTCAAATATCCCACGTGTACAACGTTGTTTTGTAGGACTTTTAACCTACCCGGGCTCAATTCCCGTAACTGTTTCTTACATTTAGAGAATTAACACCCAAGAAGGCCTTCAAAGAGGACGGTTACCCCCAACAAAGAATCTACATCTCAATCCGTCACTGCCCAGTTGACCAAACGGGCTATGATACGAAAGAGTAGGATTGCCGGTGATAATATCCTTCGGAAGCTACCTGTGCACCCATACACATGAATAATCCTTGGAATATCATAAGTATCAATTCCAACAAACAGTCGGATCTCCAGTGATAACACTCTTCAGAAGCTATCCGTGCGCCCATACACACGAATAATCCTTAGGAAGCCATCACGGGAATCCTTTCCATAATATACATACACAACCGATTACAATCCTATTGTTCATGCACAACATTATCACATCTTAACAAGGTTAATCCAGTCCTTCAGTGTCCATATCCATGTCACAATCTATCAATCAAGTGTGGGATCACAATCCCAAGTCAAATGGTCCAACCCCCAAGCCAAATTCCACAGATAAACAGGCTAGGGTTTCCATCGGTCGGCTCATCGGTGTGCCGGTGCCTACCAGCGGATCAATTATAACTGGAAAATGGTCCCTGTCAGTAGGCTCATCGGTGTACCGGTGCCTACCGGTGGGGACCTCTGTGTTTAAGAGCTCCCTGTCGGCAGCTCCACCGGTGTACCGGTGGGTGCCGATGGGTCGCGATCTGGGTAATTTCTAGGTTCGTGAAACCTTACTTTTTGGTATCCAAATCAATCCATATTAATTTTCAAAGTTTAGTAACCACCAAAGAAGTAAATAATGCACTAAAACAAAGTATACTTAAACATCATATGATCATCAAATACAAGTTCCACACGGATTAACTTACATATACATATGAAAATTTGGAAATCAATCATATTAATACATTAGATCTACTGAGCATGATCAGACGCGTCTATTAACATACACCCATCCTATAATGAAAATCAATCTCCAGATATCATAGAGGACATACAAAAGCATGCATTCACGTATAAACGATCCCAAAATCCCAAGAAGATTATACAGAAAATGCAACTTACTTTGCCGGGTTCTAAGGTTCAGATCTGGACTATTCTCCTTCTTCCTTCTTTTCTTGTTGTTGTTGTTGTTCTTCTTCTTCTTCTTCTCTCTAGTTCCAGCCGCAGTCTTCTTTCTTCTTTTTCTCTCAAAACTAAAAACCCTACTCTCTCTCTCTCTCTCTCTCTCTCTCTCTTTCTACTATTGTTGTGCACTAACCCCTCCTACTCCCTTCTCTTTATAGCTTCCAAGACCTTCCTCCTCTCTGTTCCCAACACACCTCTGACTTTCCAACCTTTGTACGCACCTTCTATCTTTACTCCTCCAATTCGAAACCTCCTTTTACTTTGACACAATCCAAATCCTTCTAACCTTACTAATTGGAAACTCTCTTATTCTAATCCAATTCAAATCCTATTGTAATTACTAAATTAGCCTCACTTTCCAATTTTTTTGATTCATACGACCAAACCAAACTTTCAGCAAATTTATCTTTAATTAATTACAGTACTCTCTTATTAGTTTGTGTTAATTACACTCTATGCCCCAACTCATACACTGGATTATTAATTAACCCCAACTATTTAACTTAGGAAACCACACTATTAATAACAGAAAATTACTCATTAATTCCTATAAACCTTTTTTTAATTATTTTCATCCTTTAACTCTACTACTTAAACATTAATTATAATCTTTTAGTTTCCACATCCGGGTCTCTACAGACACCAATACAGACTGCCTGAACTATACGGGTAATGGAGCCGACCCATAACTCCACTACTTACTTAAACATTAATTGTAATCTATTAATTATTTGAGTATTGGTGCTATCAGCACCAATACTCAAAACCCTGTCGTAGAGGAATATGTCTTGCGTATCCTCCCTTGTAATGGAAGTTTAGTCAAGATAAGATCATTGGTTATCTATATCTTTCCTCCACCTTGATGATGAGAAATTGACACATGGTGTGGCAGTGGCATATCAAAGAAAGAATAAACCAACATCCCCTTTCGCAAGGACTAGAAGTCGGAAATCAGACTGATAAGCCACACCTAGTTTCAAAGTCAAATATCGGGGGTTGAGTTTCATTCCTGCCTCTGCAAATTCCTTAGCAGTAGGGCTGCCTTGGGCAAGGCCGGTGTCAATTCAAATTCTCAACAAAATCTGCAACTTAAGATAACTATCAAGTTCCACATCAACAACCTCAGCATCATCCTCCTCGGCCATGGTTAAAGCTAAAAGCCTCCCTTCAGCAAAAGCTCCACTAGCAGTAATGGAAGTTGAATCAAGGTAAGATGACTGGTTATCTATATCTATCCTCCACCTTGATGATGAGAAATTGACACATGTTGTGTTATTAGTTTGTTAGGTCAAACTCTGCTTTAGTTTTGCTTCAAAATCTTAATGAAGCCATTGAATAAAAATTGGCTACTTGCTATAAATAATTGGATGTAGGTTAAGATTGTTTGGGCATGTTAGGCGAAGACCTAGGGAAGCAGCTGTGAGAAAGTGTGGGAGAGAAATAATCGAAGGTTCTAAGAGGGGGAGAGGAAGACCCGAAAAATCCTGGATGGAGTCAATCAAAAAAGGTTTGCATACTTGTAATTTGACTAAAGATATGGTTTTTGACAGACTAGGATGGAGGAACAGGATTTCTGTTGCCAACCCCAACTAGTTGGGATAAGGCATACGATGATGATGATGATGATGCTATTGATAATTGGATTGGAGTCCAACCGGTGTGTAATGGTGCTAGCTATGGCCTCTTGATACTCACATGGGGAGAAGAAGAAATGTACTCAAATTATATGCAACTAGTTGAACTTGTGGTGAAGGAGAAATGTGAAAATGTTTGACAGACCTAGTTGGGAACTTGGGACATTAGATGCAATACAAACATCTGCTTACTAAGCTTTTTCCCATTGGAATCGTTGGTTGATGCCAGTTAGAAATGCGTAGGTGGGGTAGAATGGGTATTCATGGTAGAATTGGGAGTGTCAGAGTGGATCGGTCTAGTTTGGAATCAAAGAATGCTCAGTACTGTAGACTGTAGTATGATTTGTCCTTCGAAGGATATAAACCTTGCTTCTACTTCTTTTTTTTGGCACTTCTTATCCTTGTGCCCGATTCTTGAGACAAGAAATAGGTACAGTGGATACTTATAGTTCATCAGACGTAGAAAGGTACAAATGCACATTGTATATCAATTTTGAATGTTTGCAGCCAGCACAGGTTACTAGCTTTTGTTTGCTTTTATATTTCACTCAAGTCTATTGAGTTACCCAGAGTATGGTGGGGAACATGTAGTTTGAATTGCCATGATTCTTAATCATCGTGATGTTCAGAGATATGAGCTTAATCTCAAAATTAAAGAACAACATGAGGTCACATTGTCACAATACTTAAAACCACTTGTTTCTCTGTAGCTCTCTATCATGGAAATTTGAAAGAAATTCACCAGTATCACTCAATGATAAAATATAATAAGTAGACCCCAATTAGGATCAGCTGGTTATGTTTGAGGAGATTTCCTGAGGATAAAATCATATCTGTTGGAATGAGCATGGTGAAGCATGGATTTTTTATTAGAGCTAGAATAAATGCAATGGCAGTGAACAGGTGCTGGCCATTGGTGATGCTTAATGGAGAATCCTAGGGTGTTGGAAGGAGCTTGTCTTACAGTACATTTAAAAGGAGGAAAAAGGGGGAAAGCTTTTGTTGGTTGCTGAAAAAGATCATCTTTTATTGTTGTTGTTGTTGTTGTAGTTACTGTTAAATATGTCTAGGATGGAGCAAAAGGATATGCATAAGGCGTTCTGGATTTGGTTGAATGGAATGTTATGCCAAAATATGTTTTCTGGTAATAAGCAGCAGCTTTGGGGAACAATAGGGATTTTCTGCTGCTTCATACAAAGAATAATCTGCTTCAAGCTTGATGGCTAGCGTCCCTATTGCTAGTTTGTCATGACTCATGAACTCACTAGAGTACATCCATGAACTGGCTCAAGAAATGAAATGTCCTAAGTTCTGCTGTCTAGAATTTGCACAGAGATGTAGAATGTTTTGCAAATGATAAACTGGCCAAATCCCCATCGAGTTTCAGTTTTCTTGCTATGAGCCTACGATTAACAGCATAGGACCTGAGCTTCTCTGATCGAATATATCAACTTTGCAAATTCTATGTATGGATTCTTTATTCTGCAATTGTTGGGTGAAGTGAGTCTTTACTTTCAAGCAAGAACTATGTACAAATTGCTGATTTCCAGTAAATGCTAAATTACTAAACAAATCGCCAAAAGACGAATACCATCGAACTCCAATTGTCTTCCAATAGAAAATTGATTGCTATCGTTGTTATACTTTCTTTCTTTTTTTTTTTCTCTTTTATATAGGAGACCGACAACAGTAGAGGAAATTCTGTCAATCGAGATCAAGCCTGGGTGGAAGAAAGGGACAAAGATCACTTTTCCAGAGAAGGGAAATGAGCAGCGAGGTCTCATACCTTCGGACCTTGTTTTCATCGTTGATGAGAAACCTCACGGTGTCTTCAAGAGGGATGGCAATGACCTGGTTGTCATCCAGAAGATATCTCTCATGGAAGCTCTGACAGGTTACACGGTACAGTTGACGACACTAGATGGACGGAATCTGACCATCAACATCAACTCCATTATCAGTCCCAGCTATGAAGAAGTTGTTAAAGGGGAGGGAATGCCGATCCCCAAGGAGCCTTCCAAGAAAGGGAATTTGAGAATCAAGTTCAACCTAAAGTTTCCCAACAGGCTTACATCAGAGCAGAAGACGGGCATCGAGCGATTATTGACATCTTCATGAGTAATGGTTGTAGCTCTCTCTACCCTCCTCATGTAAGTTCACTTTCACTTTCGTTGTTCATAGAAATTTAATTGCAATTGAAGTTGGAATTCTGTATGAGCAGCTAATTTAGGCATATACTAGTAATTTATTTTTGTGGTTTTCATCAATATCCAAATCCAGACCTAAGTGTCGTTAGGTCTTGCCTTGAACCCATATCAAGTTGTGGGAATTAGTGCATGATTGTTCAATCAAGTGTTCTCAATGATTCAAAGGATTTGAATTGTTGTTCCTGATTCTTCTTGTTAGTGTAGTTTGATTGATAACACTGATTCAAAGGATTTGAATTGCTGTTCCTGATTATTCTTGTTAATGCAGTTTGATTGATAACACTGATTCAAAGGATTTGAATTGCTGTTCCTGATTCTTCTTGTTAGTGAAGTTTGATTGATAACACTGATTCAAAGGATTTGAATTGCTGTTCCTGATTCTTCTTGTTAGTGCAGTTTGATTGATA
>JAUPMG010010361.1:0-15690 GCA_031762675.1 Pachysandra terminalis
TCACACAGATAACTCCAATAATTTATTCATATATTATAACTGGGAAAATAAAATACTTTCAAAGGTTCAGGTCATTATAGATAATGGCTTTGACCCTATTCCAATCTTAAATACAGTTTAATTGACTTATTTATTGAGCTAAGTGTAGCTGACACATTTGAGTATAACAATTTCAGAATCATTAGTTAGTGGACAGCAGAATCATGGCAATCAAGAGGAAGGACAAGAAGATGATGAAGACCTTAGTATTTAATAGATTATTGACTGATAGTTTTCATTAGAATATGTAATAGGGATATTTATTTAGACTTATGTAATTGATTATTAGATAGGTTAGTTAATAGAGATTTAATTTAAGCATGAGAATAGGATATCATTTTAATTGTTTTTCACTGTGATTTACTTAGTTGTTTTGGATGCAATAAACTTAGATTTATTTGATTATTTTTAGTAAAGGTAATTTCTTTAAGTTATATATTATTTACTTTGGTTTGTCTCTATATTATTTTCACTCCCTATATAAATTGGCGTGAGAGTCATATTTCGAACATAAGGGATTCCCACGTGAATTTTCTTAAAGTTCGGGATGTTACAGGTGATCCTCTTACATTATGGGGATCAAAAGAAGAAGAAATATTGAAGCCTTGAAAACCTGAAAATCTAAAGACTTGAAGCCCCAAAATACACCATCCAAGCCTGAAGATTCAAGTTCTTCAATCTTTGAAAATGTTCAAAAGCCCAGAGATCCAAATCAAGAAGAAGCTCTCCTAATCTTCACACGCATACATGCCTGAAAGATCAAGCAAAAGACTTCGTAACAAAGCTTTCTCTGAAGACGCTCAAAGGCTAGAGATCCAAATCAAGATGAGGCCAACCTGGTCTTCACACGCATACAAGCCCGAAGATCAAACTGAAGACTTCATAACAAAGCTTTCTCTGATACGCTCAAAAGCTCAGAGATTCACATCAAGACGAAGCTCTCCTGATCTTCCATAAGTCTACAAGCCCGAAGATCAAGCCGAAGACTTCACAACAAATCCTTTACAATTTTCATTCGTGAAGCCTGCCAAATCAATCACACTTCTTCAAGACTCGATCTTTGAATAAGCTCAAAATCTCATAGATCCATATCAAAATGAAGCCCTCCTGATCTCACACGCATACAAAATCGAAGATCAAATCGAAGACTTTGTAACAAATCTTTTTCACGATTTATTCGTGAAATCTCCAAATCCACCACTTTCCTTGAAGACTGAAACGCAATTTAAGAACATGCTATTTTTAACCCTTAAATCGAGAAACCTGAAAAGAAGATCAAATACTATCCTAAAGATTGTAATCTCCAATTTTTAAATCAATATAAATTAATTTTGTTTTGCTGATCTTGTTCCTTGATTTGTCAATAACAAAATTTGTATGTGCAACGCGGATCACCATCTATTCAAATTTGCAATAATCATAATTTATATTGTTGGGCCACTTTATTATAGTATAATGTGATGTCATCTATGGATAACTGATTTAAAAGTAAAAATGGTAGTCTAAAAGGTTTCAGCACAGAGGATCCATACTTAGATATTCACCATCTTTCTGTTGGAAAATCAGTTTAGGTAAGTAAGTTAATCCAGGAAATAGAATGTTGGTTAATCTTAGACAATACATTATATGCAAGACCCATCAACTAGGAGCCAAAGCTCATACTTGAAGAAGATGGACAGAGATTACCTTAGGTCGTTGATTAGTATAGCAGAGAAGATAGCTTTTCACTTCTCCTATTTTACAGGCACAAGATTGTCAAAGCATGTTCATTTTAGAGAGAGAGAGAAAATTAATAGAAAAGGATATCGTATGTAATTTTAGGTTTGATAGATATTTTTGTCTTTTTAAAAAATAATATAAATAAAAGGATAGTTTTTTGTTATTTTAAATGTTTCACTTAAATTTAAATCACTGTTAACTGTTCATATAAACGCAGTTTTTGGAAGCAACATCACTCTTACTTCACCAAAATAAACTTCTTGAAGAAGCGCTTTCATCCAAAACCGCTTTCAGATGTCACAAAAAATCCTAAGCATTAGTTGAGAAACCCTTTTGGAATCTAGTAAGGGCTTCCTTTCCCTTGAGAAGCTACACCAAACATGGCCAAGATTGCGTTTGGCCTGGCTTTTATTAATGTTTATTTCAACTTATAACTTATTAAAGCATTTTTTAAAATTAAAAGTGTGTTTGGTAACACTTAATGGGTATGTGTTTACCCATAAACAGTAGAGGAAAGCTATCCGTAAGGAGGAGCTATTGAGAACAGACAGTTTCTCTTATCGCTTATGCAAGAAGCTATTTCTAAACTTTTGTAATATTTTTATAATACTTATTTTACCCCAACACTTTCATAAGCACTTAAATAAATTAATGTTATTTTTAAACAATAATAATATTTTTATAATACCTATTTTATTCCTAAGCTTATATAAACACTTAAATAAATATAATTATCAAACGTTATTTTCTTCAAGTAACTTATTGTTACTGTGATAAGCGCTCACTTATCCAAAAGCACAAGCCACGCCAAACGCAGCTCAAGAGTCATAGCTTAATGAATATATTCACTTCAAGCATAACCAAATATGAAATTTTATAAAGAAAATAAACATAACTATAATTACAATGCTATACATATATTATTCTATAATAAGGTAACAGATTCTTCACGTTGTACCATTTTTAGCCATTGTATATGATAGACTACAATGACCATTATATAAACCCAACTTTGGTCTAAATCGTAATTTAACCAAAGTAAGATTTAGGCAACTATAGATCTAACGCAAGACTAATGGCCCGATCCGATTAATTAGCTGTGTTGGTGTTCGACTTTTAATTGCTTTAATCTTTAATGGGTTGGCGAAACTTTTGGACTTTAATCCACCTGTACTAATAAGTCAAAATGGCGGGTCTATTCCACTGTGATGAGATTGTTTAGGGATGGAAATGGGGGGATTAAACGGGTCACCCGGTTGTTCCTCATAAATGGAGTTTAGGTTTAATCTAATCCGAACTTACCCATTTATTGCCATTGGTGATGACGGGCTTGTAAAAGACCAAATATATTAAGATGAAATGACAGTTAATACATAAAAATCAATACAACAACCCTTCCAGAGAAATATGTAGGGAGAGTCTGTCTCAAGATAGCCTAAACCGTCGCGCAGCCGTTCTGCCAAGAGCGTTTCTTCTCAAACGTTACCTGTGAATATGACAAAAAAAAGAGACAAGAGGAAATTTTTTTTGAAATAACTGAAAAGTCAGTTTGAATGCATATTTCAGAGCAAGAAAAACCTTTAAGAATTCTAATGACTGGCTATCCCCTTTCTCTCTCAGAATCTTAACTCACTGTTGTCTTCTATCTCTTAAAGTTGCAGAATTTTCAGACTAAATTCTATATCTTTAATGTTGAATATGTTATGTTATTTATAGGGGATTTAACCTATCAAATTAGGACAAATTTAATTCAAGTAAGTGTCCAGACAGGTGCTTAAGAATATTTTCATCCATTAAACATATCTCGAATGCTACGTGTATTCCAACACGCCTAAGTTATTTCCAGAGAAAGGGATGAGTCATACGAATCTTTAAAATTTGCTCTATGATAGGTTGCTTTAGATTTTAAGGAACACACATTGAATGGTATGTGTTACATGCAAAAGATCTGAAAGCAACATCACCATTCCAGATAAGACAAAACCCTATTTTAGATAAGTTACAATAGATATTATAAGTAACTGAGGTTTTAACATATATTGTTCTTTTTGAGAATCCGTCTCAATCAACTTTAATAAGTCACTTCAATGTTATAAATACATTTCTGAGTTTGCATATTTCAAAGGAAACTCCCTTTGGCGGCTATCTTTCTTCGAATGAAGTCAAAAATAATTGTATTCTTAAAGTATGACTTGAAATCAATTTATAAGAATGAAAGAAAGTAACTTTGAGTTCCAATTTATAATTCGGATGCATAAAAAAGTGCATTCGAGGGGGGTAAACCCAAGTTCGTGTCCTTCAAGAAGGACAGAATCCCTAGTCTTTTAGGGATGACAAGCCCTTAAATGAATTGACCATCTCAAGGTGGTTAACCTCAAATTTGCCTTAGGAGGAAGGAATTTTCCTCCTTCGAATTATCTTTTGGCATGAGGGAGCATACTGTGAACTACCCCGGGTCAGGTGAACCCCAGATAGTTCGGGTAAATTAGGAGTCACCACCACTCATTGAGTTCTGGTGTGATTGGTCACCCATGGGTTTGTCTTTTATTTCAAAATAGGCATAAAAATATGATTTTAATATTGGTCTAACCAGATTGGGTAGGGAGGTTTAGTTAAGAGAGTGGGAAGGTGTTAGGCACCCCCTCTCTTCCGGTTGAACTGGTTACCTTGTCTAAGTTTATTTGGCCAATTAAAATACAATCCTAAAGTAAATAAAAGAACCTTGAAAAATCAAGAAAGTCCTAAAATATAAAAAATTCTATATGACTTAAGACCTAAAAGATCTCTAATTAATGTAACCCTAAAATAAAAACTCTACAAAACAAATTACTAAAATTACTAAAGAATAAAATTTAGAAGACCTAAATGAATAAAACTAAGATGACCTAAAGATGAAATAGAAACCTAACTTCATGCATCTAATAAAGAAGTAAAATCAAATGCTAATCCGATATATCTTTTCTAAAATAGATTAATAGCAAATACTACTCTTGAGCATCTAATGAAAAATAGATTAGAATAAATTATTTATCTCATGCACCTAAAACAGAAAATAAGAAAAAGGAGAAGACACAACTATCAGGATGAATGGGTCAGAAAATATGCACGTTATATCTTTCATAGCTGAAACCTAAAATCATAAAATAGATATGATGAATTACTTCTTCAATGTAGCACAGCCACAAAGAATGAATGTAATCTGAAAAATATTACTATCTGTAACAGCCCAAAACTAAGAGTGAATAAAACAAAATCCTTAATAAAATTATACTAGACTGAACGAGACAGATCCGAATGCACTACACAAAAGAACCATTGAGACCATAGCTATAAGATTCACAGAAACAAGTTTATAGAAAATTCAAAGAAAAATTGGCTACTAAAACTAATTACCTGTAATGCTTGTGGCAGTATTAAATAATCTCACTTTGATTTGAGTTTGCTCTCACTTGCGGCTTGAGCTCGACCTCTGGTGATGGTTCTAGCGTTTGGCACGATCGAACAAGGTGTTCCGGGTTTGGCCAAACAAACAGGGAAAAAGAGGGTTTGGATTCTCGACCAGACGAACAGGGCAAAAGAGGGATCAGATTCGCCCAAACGAACAAGGGATGATGGGGGTTTTTAGCTAGGTTTTTTTTCTAGGGTTTTATTGGGATTTATAGAGAACAAACATAAGAAGATCGAGTGAGTTCTCTGGTTTTGGGTTTTCTGCTAAGATAGACGACCTAAAAAAATCTGGGTTTTAATAGGATTTTTTCGCAGCGATTTTGAAGGGTTCCTAAGGGGTTTTAATGATAGGGACGAGTCAAGTTTTGGGTGGGGTTCCTACAGCAGATTAGAGGGGTTTTAGGGATTTTAATCTAGGGTTTTTGATGGGTTTTTTGTTGGGACGAACTAGGGGTTTCGAAGATCTTGAAAAGGGTTTTCACCAACGAATTGCAGAAAATATCCTCAGCAAAAACATAGCTCTGATCAGACTTTAAAAGATTCGGATTTTTCTTTCCCCCCAATTCCTCCCAATCCTCCCTCATTTTATAGCCAATCTCGATCCCAATCTCCTTCCCATCCGGCTTCCTTTTCATCCAAATCCCTTATCTTCAATCCCCCTTATCCTAATCTCTTTTCTCCCTTATCCCCCTTTCTCTTCAAACGCTAATATGAAGGAGAAAGAAGAAGAACCCAATACGGGCTCTTCTTTTCTTCTATTTTTATTTTTTTAATTTCTTTTAATACTAAATCTAATCCTAATCAACTTTAAATTAATCTTAATCATAAACCAATGTCTAATTAATCCTACTCCTAAACCAATGTCTAATTAATCCTAATCCTAAACCAATGTCTAATTTAAAACCATTTTTTAATTATCCACCTAATCTCTTATTTTTAATTATTTAAAACCAATTTAAACTATTTACCACATATACCCCTCTCACCCCCGATTTTAGAATTCGACCAAATTACAGCCATTGGAAGGATTTTGCATCAAAAGATCAAATCCGGAGTCGGAATATTTTTTCGATGTTCAGTAGTCCCAAATTTGACCCAAAATATCATTAGGGGTAAAACGGTAATTGTTTCCTATGATCTCGGAACTAGACGATTGTATACTCGTTGGAACACATTTTCTGCCGAGAATTCATTTATCATGTCAGAAATGGAACTTGGGGAACGACGAAGCGCAAGGAATCCACTGAGGGTATTTTGGTAATTTCATGGATTTTGAGGGGTTTTAGTGAGAATTGTGACTCAAACGGATTTGGGATTGAAATTGGGATTGAACATGAAAAGGTGCCAAGCTCAAGCCTCTAGAAGCTGCAAAGATTAAAAAGCAATTATTTTCGTGCAAATTGGGGTGTCTACAGCTGCCCCTCTTTGTCAGAATCGCAAGCGATGAATGACAAAGATAAAGACATAACTTCGATTTGCATGGTTCACAAAACGATTTTACTTGAATCAAACCAATCTTTGCATATTGAACTTCCAAAGGATCAAAGTAAGAAATACTGATCTGGGGGCTTAAGCCTCTGCCCAGACCATAAAAGGGGTTCTTTCCTAGGACTTACTCGTCGCCTAGGGTTCAAAGGTATTTTGATGAAGAATGTTTTGTGGAAGTTCAACATATGAAAAATAAATTTGATTTTAGGCAAAATTCAGCTCATGAACTTAAAAATTGGTGAAAATATGACTTATTGAGTTAAGTCAGATCTTCATTTGGCTGCTTCAAAGAATTGGACAAGTCACAACCTCATTGATTATTGTCGCATGACTGTGTGAGACCAAGCCTATATATTAGACGAGATCTGAAAGGGGACAAAAATGCTTTTGACTCAACTAAAACTCACAATGAAAATTCTTCTCTTCCTTGATCTTGCTTTTCGCTTTCACTTCTTTGACATTCTCTCAGAGTTCAGCTCTTTCCAGTATCTTCAAATGGTTCTTTTGGGATGAATGAGGGCATCTCCTTAAGCCACGCCCCTTAAGAATGATTTGCATGCCGCTTTGCCAATTTGTGAGGGCAACTTTTAGGTAATGTCCCTTGAGAATTGGAAATTTGTGCTCATTCATGGGGTTGCCTTAATGTAGCTTCTTAACACATTCCTCCAAAGGTGTGATGGCATGCTTCACTGAAATTGTGTGTTGCTAGTATTCCGTGTTCCTCTTAGTTTGTATCCTACAATATTTAGAATGGAGGAAAACAAGAATATATAGCATATTTGAACAGAAAATGAGTGGATGAAAGAATTTTCAAACTCTTTTTTTTTTTTCTTTTTTTCTTTCACACCGATATGATCAAGATAATTAAAATACATTTTTAGATAAATACCAAGAGTCAAATGCAACAGTCCAATAGGGAAAAACTTCCTCCGTTTGTCAGTCTTCTAAGTTCATTCCCCATGGTTATCAAAGTTATCCCAATCTTCTTGAGTCTTGAAAAATTAACGGATGTCTAGCCTGACCAAATCAAAACTGTTAAGGAAGATAATGGACCAAGCTGCTTAAAAATAACGATGCTTTTGACGACAAAGTGACTGATTCAGTTGACTGTTTCATCTTGCTCAAATGAGGATGAATTGAGTTGAAAATCAACTTCTTGTTACAATTGCCTTACTGTACTCAGGATCATTCACAAATGGTAATTTTTTTTCCTTTTTTTTTCTTTCTTTTTTTTTACCATTTTGCTTCAGATGTTTCTCCCGAGTTTTGTAATTGCAAGATTCGTCATCCTTCTGCATGCCGATGATCCTGTAGACTTTTCCAACATACTTGTAATATCTGATTCTTCATAGCTGACTATCTTTGCCCGTAATGGATTTTCACTATGCCGCTTCAGATCATGTATTTCATCATCACCAATTAATACCAATTTAAGACATTGCCTTCACTAGATATTAGATTGATCAAAGAGAGCTTAAAAGTAAGACGAAACGAAGAATAGGTTTAGGGTTCTAAAAGAACGATATAAAGCTCAAAAAATATTTTTTATCAACATTGATTAACCGGAACTTGCTCGACTTGAGAGACTCTCTCTTTTGGATTTTGGGTTGTACCATGCCCTATTTGTAAACATTTCTTAGCTTTCCTTTTCTAATTTTGAAGCATTTGATTTTTTTTCTCCCCTTTTTTTTTCAATGAATTTCATTTTTTTCACACTTTTGAACATCCAACATTGATTCCTCTACTTTTAAGAATTCTCATTGCTTCCTGAATTACACTTGAATTTTTGAAAATTGCCCCATTTTGAGGTGATCAGTCATGGTTTGGGTCAATGAAAGACATATAAGGCTCAAAATGTTTAACTAAGGGTATTAACATTTAAAGGTTCAAAAGAACAATGGCCTCTGATCATTTCAAATAATATTTAGTTTAAGAAACATGTCCTAAGATCTAGTTTGGCTACAGCCTAGTCAGCTGAAGTAGAGAAATGTCCAAAAGAACAATTGGTTCCAGCAGCTGAAGACAAAAGTCCAAAAGTTCAGCAAAGTTAAGGAGAGAGTTTGGCTACAGCCCAGTCAGCTGAAGTAGAGAAATGTCAAGGTGCCTTCGAGAAATGCAAGTCTGATGTGAAAGGATTGGATGAGAGTATTGCTGAGCTAGAATCCTTAATGAAAAAAATTGTGGAAGAATGTGCTCAAACTATTAAAGACATGGAAGATGCAGCACATGTGGTAGCTCAAGAGCAAGCTAAATTTATGGAGATACAAGTCAAATTAATGAAAGTCACTCTTCCTATCCTTGGAGCCTCAAGACTTGGACTTCTTGAAGGAGCTTTTGAAGGTATTACAGAATCTCAGCTGACTGGAGCATCATGACTTTTTCCTTATCTTTTCTTGTAATGCACTTCTGATGTATAGCATTCTTTTGTAATAGAATTCTTTGTAAATATATGCTTCATATACTTAATAAAAGTATTTCTTCAACCATTTCCCATATACAAGTTCTTCATTTGCATTTTCTTCCAAAGGCATAATCTTATAATATCCAGAGGCTTGAGCAGAAGTTACTTCACATGGTCCTTCCCACCTAGAGGCAAATTTAGGCTTAATAGCATTACTTCGCGCATACCATGTAGCTCGTAAGACTAACTCACCAACTTGAAAACTTCTTGGCTTAACTAACTTGTTATAGGCCTGAGTTATAATTTGATGATAATGCAAATTACTTTCCAAAGCTTTTTGCCTTTTTTCATCCAAATTATCTAACTTCTGAGCACGTATAAGAGCAAAGTCTCTAAAATCCCAATCCACCCCACTTGCATGCAGAATTCTAGCTGAGGCAACCTGTAATTCAACTGGAATGAGAGCTTCTACCCCAAGTACTAAAGAGAAGGGAGTAGCATTTGTAGCCCTGTGCTTGCTTACCCTGTACTCTCATAAAGCTTGTGGTAGGGATTCATTCCATCTTGTAGGTTGATCATACACCATTTTTCTCAGAATACTGATCAAAGTCTTGTTTGTGGCTTCAGCTTGACCATTCCCTTGAGGGTAGTAGGGAGTAGACTTATTATGCAGAGTTCGATAATAAACAGTCATTTCCCTTACTGGCCTGTTAAGGAAGGAAGTTCCATTGTCTGTAATAATCCTTTGAGGAGGACGAAAAAGGAGGACAATATTATCCTTAATAAATTGAGCCACAGAAGCTCCATTAGCTTTTCTCAATGGTACAGCTTCAACCCATTTTGTGAAATATTCTGTAGCTATCAAGATCTAAGAGTGTCCACGCTTACTTCTAGAATTAATTGGTCCAATCAAATCCAGGCCCCATGTATGAAATGGCCATGGAGAAATGATTGACTGCATTTCCCGAGAAGGTTTACGAGGAATATTATCTTAAATCTGGCACTTCACACATTTCCTCACAAAATCTGTTGCATCTGCTTCCATTGTAGGCCAGTAATAGCCTATGTCTTGAAGTTGCTTGTATAACTTCTTCTTTCCTTGATGTGGTCCAGATGTACCACCATGGACTTCTCAAAGGACAATAAAAATCTCTTGAGTACTCAAGCAACACAGAGAGGTATCATTGAAGTTCGAAACAGTTTTCCTTGCTCCATATAGAATCTAGGGACCTTACGTTTGAGCTGAAGAGCCTCAAACCTATCTGAAGGCAGAACTCCATCTCAAAGGAATCTGATATAAGGTTCCCTCCAATCTGTAAACTCATAGACGGGAAAAGCTTCTGCCTCATCAGGTGGCTCTTGACACTATGAGCAGGAAAGTTGTAATCTAGCAGCCTCGAATGCCATGGAAGACCAATATACTCATGACACAAGTGTTGTCATGCATAGCTTGCATCTTTTCTGTGGCTTCCTTTGGTCCAATACATCTGAAAAGAGCTCCACTAACTCTTTTACAATAAAGAACTTTACCTTGCTTAGTGAAGTTTATCAAGATTTTCAAAGGATTAGTAGGAGTGCGATGGGGAAGATTATCCAGATCACAGATAATTTGATACCTCCAGTCCCCTTCTGAAATGAGTTATTCATCCTCATGTAGAAGTTGAGTGGAGGGAGTAGTCCTTCGGATGACTTCCAAGGTGGTTGCCTCAAATACAAATTGAAGTCTACTTCCCAAGTTAGCTAAAGCATCAACATGCTTATTCTTGCTTCTCATTGTATAAGTCAAGGAATAGCTTGTGAACCTTCGAAGTAAAGCCTGTATGGTTGTTCTGTAAGGGACTAAGTCAGGTTCCTTGACTGCCAATTTTTCATTGATTTGAGAAATAATCAGGAAGGAATCTCCAGAGATCTGAATGTTTTGAACATTCATTTGTCGTGCTAAAGGAAGACCAATCAGCAAGGCCTCATACTCCGCTTTATTGTTGGTGCAGGGGAAATCCAGTTTGAAAGAGAAAAAATTGTTCCCCATTAGAGAAATTAACTCAATCTCTGCCCTACCACCTTGTGAATTGGATGACCAGTCGAATTTCATATGCCATTCCTCTTCAGAAACCATAGATACTTCCTTTATGACATCATCATCTTCTTCATGTGTGGAGAAGGCAACCAAAAGGTCAGCAACAGCCTGTCCTTTGATGGCTCTTGGAGTCTCACACATAATCTCAAATTGAGCCAATTGAAGCAGTCATTTGATGTGTCTTCCATAGAGAATGGGTTGAGAAAGGAGATACTTAACAGGATCATTCCTGGTCACAAGGTGAATTGAATGTGAATGTAGATAGTGCTTCAGCTTATTCACCATGTGTACTAGGGCCAGAAAAGACTTGTCTATCATGGAGCATTTGATTTCAGCTCCCTGTAGAAGTCTACTGACATAGTAGACTGGTCTTTCCAAGCCTTGCTCATATTCTTGAGCAAGTAGACCTCCAATGGCTTGATCCGTAAAAGCATGGTATAATCTAAGAGAATTACCTCGAATATGAGTCACCATAATGTGAGGATGGGCGAGTACTTGCTTGATGGCTTCGAAGGCATGCTGATGTTCCTCCTTCCAATCAAAATGAACATTCTTCTTCAGAAAATAAGATAGGCAGAAATTCCGGGTATAAACCTCCGGATGTATGACACTCGTCCAAGGAAAAACTTTGGCTCATACTGAGTTTTATGAGGAGCTAAGTCAATGACAGCTTTAGCCTTCATAGGGTCTAAGTCAATTCCATGCCTATGGACTATAAACCCAAGGAATTTTTCAAATGAAACCCCGAAGGTGCACTTCCAGGATTCATCTTGAGTTTATACATCCGGCATCTTTGGAATACCCTTTCCAAAATAGTAAGATGATCATCACGTTTTGCTGACTTTATATGCATCGTGTCATGGAATATAGCATTTATGGCCCTTTGGTAAGTTACGCCAGCATTCTTAAGACCAAATGACATGACTGTATAATAGAAGTTTCCCAAAGGGATTTTGAAAGAAGTTTTTTCAGTATCCCTTGGGTCCATAAGGATCTGGTTATAACCCGAAAAACCATCCATAAATGAAAACATCTCATTGCCTGTAGCAGCATCAATTAAGATATCCATTTTGGGCAAGGGGAAATCATCTTTTGGACAAGCTTTATTTAAATCATGAAAATCTACACAACATCTAATTTGCCCATTCTTTTTCCTTACTGGGACAACATTAGATAACCATGAAGGATGCTGGATAGGTTTGATAAATCCTGCTTGCAAAAGCTTCTCCACTTCGGCCTTGATCTGCAACTCAATGTTTGGCCTGAAGGTTCATGGTGCCTGCTTGATAGGATGTACTTCGGAAGAGAGATGAAGCATGTGAGTCACCAGCCCAGGATCAAGACCTGACATATCTTCATAGCTCCAGGAAAAGACATCTTTGTACTGGGATAGCAGTGCTATGAAGGCCTCATTCTGATCAAACTCAAGAAAGGAAGAAATTTGTACAAGTTTGTTGACACTTGAATCCTCTCCAAAGTCAACTATAGACAATTCTTCCTGAACAGCCTGAACACCATCCTGTAAGTGTTCTAGAGCCTGTTCAAGTTTGGATTCGGGAGCTTCCAACAATTCTTCACTAGGGACACACTGCAGAACGCCAGCTGATGGAATCCCCTGTGGTTGTCATAACCTATATACAAACCTTCCGTCTGGAAGGTCCAATCTGACACAACGAATCTTTGAAGGACGAGGGCCTTCAGAAGGGGATGGTACTAATGAAGACGGTATTGAAGAAGTTGGTGCTGAATGATCAATTGATTCAAGACTAGCCCATAAAGGCAGAAGAGTTCCTTGGGGCTTAGCAACACGACATTGTCCCTCCGGGGTGAATCCGTCATATTGGTTTGCTTCAGCAAAGTGTGTTTCTGATTCATCAAAGGGAAAAGACTCTGTCATTACCCTGACCACCTTCCCATTCCATATTCCCTTTAAAACCAGATGATAGTAAGAGGGCACTACCTTTGCCCAGTGTATCCACGACCCTCCCAACAGCACGTGAAACGCAGCTTTATCGTCAATAACATGGAAAACAGTAAGAAACTTAAAAGGTCCTACCAAAAGGTCCTACCCGAATGTTGAGAGTACTGTATCCCATTGTTTGCTTCCACTGAGTGTCGAAACCCAGAATCCGGAGTTGGCTAGGGACAATGCACTTGCTGGAAACTCCTACTGCCTCTAAGATTTTAAGGGGAATGAGATTGATTGCAGAACCACCATCAACCAGCGCCCTTCGAATCTTCACACCCTGTAAGGTGGCATTCACATACAGAAGCTTGTTGTCGTCCTCTGAAGATGCCATCATGTCTTCCTTTGTAAAGGTAATGGCAGACTTACTGGGTCGCGGAGGATAGTATATGGGAGCCTCCTACTGATTGAAGCATTCGAAATGATACTTCTCCATGATTCCCAACAATGCTTGAGTGGCTTTAGTCCGCATCTCTAAGGTGAATTGTAAGTCCTCAAAGAACATCTGGAATTTTGTGGTAGTACGTATGGCTTCACTTGATTGAGGCTCTAACTGATGCTTGTATTTAAAGGCAGACAGCATTCGCACAACTTCTTTTCCTTTCCCTTTATGCTGAGAGAGAGGATCAACATGTACCTTGGCATCCGGGATGTCAATGTCTCCAGCCACCAACCTAGCATGGAAGATCTTCCTTAAAGCCCAACAGTCAAACGTGGAATGACGAGTGTGATCACCCCACGATCGGGTGGACCAAAGGTTGATCGGGTTGAAATGGAGTCGTCACCATTCATTGAGTTCGGGTGTGAATAGTCACCCGTGGATTTTATCAATTAAATTTAAAATTAAACCAAATTGTGAAAATAGGTTGGTCTAACCAGATTCGGGTAAGGAGGTTTATTTGAGGTGTGGGAAGGTGCTAGGCACCCACAACCTCCCGGTTTAATCGGTTACCCGGTTCAATATTTATTTGGCCAAAAATAATCTACAAAATAAATTAAAAATCTAACCATGCTTAAAAGAAATAAACTATGTACATGAAGATTTATATTAGATCTACATTAATCAGAAATTTTCAAAATTATACATCAATTAGCCTCACCAAGACAAATCATTCATGACATATTTCACATCTTCAAATATTTCATGATAAATTAAAAAAAATGGAATAAAAATAAAATAAAATAGAATAATAAAATACCTGTAGCAACCCGAGTTCGGGTAACTCCTGCAATCCCTTGTGCAACTCCAGGTCTTGAGCTCCTAGATGTGCTTGGCTTGAGATAAGGAGCAAATACAACAGTTTTTCCTTCAGATTCGGCCAAACAGAGCCTTGTACCGTTTCTGGTTTACTTGGGTTTTGGTTCACTGGTTCGGTTCGGTTCTGGGTTGGTTTGCTCTCTTTGTGTTTTTTTTTTGGGTCAATTGGTTTGTTTTTGGTTTTCTGTCTTTTGTACAGAAGAGAAGAGAAACAGGGTAAGAGGGAGTTTGCGGGAGAGGCAAGAAGAGAGGGGGTGAGGAGGTTGTGTGAGAGGAGAACTGAAAGGGATGGAGAGTAGAGAGGGGAGGGACGGAAGAGAGAGGAGAGCAGGGAGAAGGGAGGTGGTGTTTGGGTGGTGAGATTATTGGAGGTTAAACGGAGGTTGGGGGGTTTGGACGGTGGTGTTGGCATGAGGAAGAAATTAAAGAAAACAGAGCACCTCACGGTGCTCTGTACAGGGGAGAGAGAGAGTGCACAGAGGAAGAGTGACGAGAGAGAAAAGGTAAACAGGGGTTCGGTAGTGGTGTGTTGAAGGGTGGTGAACAAAACAGGCGAGAGAGAAAGGGGATGGCTTAAGCGTAAGAGAGAGGAAACAAGAGGAGAGGTTTCAGAGGGGGTTGTGGTTCAGGTGTTGAGGAGTTGAAGAGGGCTGCGGTGGAGGGAGGAACGATGGAGAGGTGGTGTTGTTGGAATCATGATGAGGTGCTGTGAACAGAGGGTGGAGACGCGTGTGCAGGGAGGGCAAACGGAAGAGAGAGGAGAGCAGCGGAGAGGAAGAGTTGTAGGTGGTGCGGCTGGTGTGCGGCACGCAAGCGGGGCGTGGAGGTGCAGGGAAAGGAGAGGAAGAAGAAGGTGGTTTGTTAGTGTGGTCTGCGCAATGAAGAGAGCAGAAGGTGAGAGAGAGCAGAGGACAGGGTAAGAAATGAAGGGAAAAAAAAGAGTGGAGAGGGGAGGTTATATGTGATGGTGGTGAACTTAAAATGAGAGGAAGAGAGAAAGGAAGATGAGGATGGTGTTGTTGTGGGTGTTTAATGGAGAGAGAGGGGGAAGGAGATGAAAGAGTGGTGTGAGAGAGATCTAAGTGGAAGAGAGAGAGAGTAACAGTGGAGAGGTGAATACGGAATGGAGAGAGAAAGAGAGATAATGGGTTGGACTGTGTGGTGAAAGGAAGAATGGGGTTGTTTGGAGTTTCTGCTGCGGCAATGGAGGACAGGGGGCGCTGTGTTGAGGGGCTACACAGACGGTGGAGATGGTGGACGGTGGTGGTTGAAGAATAGGTGGTGCAGTTGCAAAA
>JAUPMG010010372.1:0-15690 GCA_031762675.1 Pachysandra terminalis
TATATATCTCTTTTTTGTACAGTTTCAGGCCTTTAGGCCATTATAATATACAAATACTTTACCAATCAAAAAAAAAAGAATTATCATTATGCGACTCTTTCAATTATCTCATGAGCTATTGATGTTTCATTCTAGCTAATTTACTGCTCCGAGAAATCTCCGAACATTCATTAAAGAATTTTCTGATGTATTTAGAATCTTCTACTTGCCCTAGCTTAAGTACCAGTTTTTTTTTTCCCCTGACAAAAGTACGGCTTTGGTAAATTTGACTAGTTTTTTTTTTTTTTTGGTAATCAAATTGGATGAGTTAATTGGCTGAACACCTATGGTCTATGTGAATGTTTCTATAATCCACTAAAAGTGTTCAAATGTTGAAGTTTGTAGTTGTTTGCTAACCTTAATAAGGAATCTCTAGCTAAACGGAAAGTATGAAGATCAGTTACTGAAAACCATGCCATTAGGGAAGCCATATATTGAAATTCTGCTGCATATCTTGGGAGCATATTCCTACACTCTTTTTCTTGAACACGACACACACGGTTTGGGCTCCATTCACATGACCATAAACGATGAATTCATTGCAGCATACCCATTATACCTACCGGGATCCACTGATCACGTACCTCTCTACACACAACACATGGTAGTTAAATTCCATTTCTTATTTAGTTTTACTTCTTAAGGTCATAAAACTCTTTCTTTGCATATGTTCATTCCAGAAGTTGGAAATGCTGATGAACTGTATTTGCTGGTGTTTCAGATGCTGGAATCATCTCTATCTTGCTTGCTTGAAGGTTGTCATATATCCGAAGAGACAAACGCAGACTCTCCAATCAGTGTGGGCGATGAGGTTCATTCCAAGTTTTGGAACCAATTACAGCTTGTGTTGAAGAGGATGTTGGCAGTGGCTCTACCAGGAAGTACAAACAAATCATCTGCTGTTCCGCTGGCAACTCCAACCGGTAACAAACCCGGAGACATTGGGAAACTCCGGGAACTGTACAGGATGTCACTGAAGTCGACGGATATTAGTCAATTGCATGCAATGCATGCATTGTGGCTATCATAATTCGCGATTTTTTCCACCGAATTACATCTTGCATCCAAGGTTAAGTCTCTTTCCTACTTGTCATCTAGAAACTGTTTGACTTGTAATGTATTCAAAGATGTATTCATTCTGGTTCTGTTGTAACTTTGGTATCGTGGTTGAGAGGCAATAGCTTCAGATATGCAGACTCGAACGCCCCTTGTACGGTTTGAAACAGTCATCCAGACAGTGGTATCTTCGATTCTATCGAGCCATTATATGATAGAGATGATCGAAGAAGATCAATATATGTATGTTAGATATTATGATTTACATCAAGAAGGATCAATTCTTATTCACGTCACATGTATTTCTGGTCAATTCATCGTTAATCCCAAAAACGTTGGTTACGTAACCAAAACCCATCATTATCACAAAAACCTTGGCCACTTAACTAAAAAGTAATAATAATAATTGGGTAGATTTTCAATAGACAATAATTATAATGTTTTATTAATTCATTTGATGGAAACCAAATAAAATTTATACTTTTAATATCAATTTATATTACAGTATAGATGATGAGTCATGTGTATTGGATGTAATTATTTTATTTAAATATAATTAAATCTAGATTTTTAGAATGAGATTAATATCATAATAATCAAATAATATTTAATATTAATAAGAGTAAATATTTTTGTGGGAAAATTACTTGTATCTTACTTTACAAAAAAAATCTACCAAAACATTTTTTTCTAGTTTTGAAATTACCTTTCAAGTGCATCTGTGTAATCTATCTATAAGGGAGAGTGCCTTGGAAAGTGTGCCAAAAAATTACCTCTCTCAAAAATGATTTCGTAATAGAAAATATTGTAAAATATTTATAGTAGCAATTCTCTCTCTTTATACATGTTTTTAAATAAGTGTATAGCGGTGATAGGAGAACTTCTATCAAAATTAACTCTCTATTTTCAAGGCTTTAGTTACTTGAAAAAATAAAATCTCTCATGTGCAATATTGTCTTCTTTCTCTTTATTTTGTAATTACTCTTATTTTTACCTTTTTTTTTTATCATTATTTGATTTTTACCTTATAATAGATGTTATAATAGATGGACCGGTAAATTTACCGTAGAGGTACAAGTGACAAATTCATGTACATATGAAAAGTTTATACTGAGCATAGACTTATACCTCATCCACCTTTTTTTTTTTTGATCTTAACCACGTGGTGTCCCTACACCCATTTGGGTGTGGGACTAATCCACGTTCGGAACGCGAGTAATTAAGGTAAACCCCTGGCCACAAGTGTTTCTAGCGGGATTCGAACTCCAGACTTATCTCCGGAGACTCCTACTAGAACCTAGCTTGCTACCAACTGAACCACACATAGGTGGTTTATACCTCATCCACTTGTATCTCACCACAAATGCTTTGTACCTCGTCGTACAGACTTGAAAGTACTAATAAAATAATTAAAATTCTATCGAATAAGTATTAAAGATTTTTTTTCTTCCTTTTTTTTTTAAATATCTAATTTTACTTCAAGGTCAACATGATTCATAACTGAAAAAAAAAAATGGAATGACATCAGTACTTCTCAATAAATGAAGGCATAGTCGTGTAAGTGAAATATCAGAAAACACAAAGTATATATATATATATATTTGTAGTTGTCAAAAATGTAATGGGTGCAAGTGGAATTAATCAAAAAAGAAAACTTGTTTTTCCAAGGATCCGTTTTAGAAATTTCCGCCCTTAGATTATGGAATATTCTATATTCCTTGTGTCGCGTTTGGATATCATGAAAGTATAGGAAAAGGAAAAAAAAGTGTATTTTTCTCTTTCCTTTTAAGTGTTTGGATTGTAAGAAAATGAAAAAAATAGTGGGGACCACTGCTTTCTTGAGAAAGTTTATGAACAAAAAAACACATTTTTTTTTTTCTTGCCAAATTGGTAGGATTTTGTGTTATGAGAATCTTATTTTGGTCTTCTTCTAACATTACTTTTCCCAAACAACCACATCTACAATGATTGATATATATAATTAAAAAAGTCTTATTAATTAAAAATATATATGTATATATAAATAAAATGACAAAAGAATTAAAACAAGAGTTGCGTGTTTTATATTAAAACTAAGAGCGGTAAGATCTATTAAAACTTATTACTTTTTTTTTAAATTTTAATTAAATTTGATTGGATGTATTTTTATTTTTTTTTTGAAACTTAAAAAATTAAAAGTTATGAGAATTGATGGATGGGACTTAACATTCTCTATAGTCTAAACCAAACAGAACTGGATCGATTTAAACCGATCTCAACATAAAATCAAGTCGATTTAATTTACTTTGATAACTAAACCTGAAATCAATATGACAACATAAATACGACTTATGATATAAGGGCAGAATTAAAAAATATGTCAGGATTCTTATGACTTTTTTGCATACCAAACCTACAATTATATCATTTTCATTAATAATCGTACAATTTTTTTGTTTAAAGAAAATAATTTTTATTTTCTTTTAAAAAAAATTTCTTTCTCAACGAACTTTCTCACTTTTTCTTGATGTCCAAACGCAGCCTGGCGTGACGTGACATGAGCGGAGAAACAGAGAGGAAGTGAAACAAACAACTTCGTTTCCTAATTATTGTTTTAGATATTTTTTCGGTCATATTATCGGATCGATCAAAATTGAATTATATAAAGAGAGAAAAAAGGAAGAAAACCTAGGAATGCAAAGCTTGATCTTATTGCTTCTCTTCCTTTCATCATCAATTCTAATGGCGAATTCAGTTTCAGGAGCCGGAGATTCTTCGTCTGTTCACATCGTGTACACTGAGAAACCCGAAGCAGAAGAACCAGAGGCCTTTCATATCCGAACCCTAGCCTCTGTTCTCGGCAGGTTTGCATCTACTTCTTCTCGTCTCCAGTTTTTTTTCCGTCCGAATAGGTTTGATCTGTTGCTTTTTGCAGTGAGGAGGCTGCAAAAGAGGCTATAATTTACAGCTATAAACACGCTGCGAGTGGTTTCTCTGTCAAACTCACCCAAGAACAGGTTTCCGAAATGTCAAGTACGGATCTTTGGACACCCAATCTCCGTTTCTGTTTCTGGGTTTTGTGTATCTATTAAGTAATCGACCGTTTTCTATTTAGGGTTTTTTTAGATATGATTTGAATGGGGGAGCGTTGGTCTGGTGATGGATCTGCTCATGGTTTTAAATTTCCTCCAGATTTTACAAAATTTCATTTTTGATAGGCACAGAAATTTCGCTTTCGTCGATATTTCCCTTATCTTAAAACTTCTTGTATAAAGTTCTACAAGTATTATCGCGAAACAGCCAAACTTCCCTAAAAAAATTTTACGAAATTTTCTTATTCTAAAAATTTCCCTTGAAATTGAAATTTAAAGTCATGTTGTACTTTATTTGACCTAGTTTTAGCATCTATACAAAAAGATGAATAATATAGAGGGGTATTGAAGGTTATCACATGTAGAATAACAGGTAAGTCAAGTAATTCATACCCAATCAGAAATGAAATAAAGAAATTAAATTCTAAAAATATTCTTTAATTGATTTTTATTGTTTTTTTTTTATCGGTAAAATGCTTTATATAATATAAATGAAAAAGAGTTTAAAGAAAAACAATACATCCAAACCTCATGGTACACCAAAAGCGTAACCAGCACAGGTTGAAAGAATAGAAAACTAAACACGAGTCAGTCCCCCCCACTTCTGATATACAATATGAATCCTAAATATGCGTCCACTTTTCATCCCAAGGCTGATCAAACTCTGAGAATGATAACTCTCTGAATCCTGGAATAGGCGAACACCACATGAAAACTGTAGAGATTGTCTTTGTTACCAACTCCTCCCCATTAACTTCTTTTCCTTCAAAAATCCTTTTGTTTCTTTTATTCCATATGTTCCAACAAATGACTGAAGGACAAAGATCTCAAAGAACTGCTTTTCTCATGTCTGTTTTTTGAAAATGCCTCCCCAAGAACTGATCACCTCTTCCAAATTTTTTGGCATTGCCTAACTTACTCCAAATTTGTTCAAAATACATTTCCACAGTCGATTAGCTGATTTCCAGTGAATTAGTAAATGGGTTGTTGTTCTTCCTCTTCTTTGCACATACTGCACCAATTAGGGATTAACCACCCTCATGAATAAGGTGATCCACCGTTAAAACATTTCACAAGTATCACTGATCACATGAAGAAAGCTACTTTAGTTGGTATTTTTGGTATCCATACTAAATTTTTCCTCCCAAACTCTGATTTTTTCTGAACTAGAGAAATGTAAAAAACTTAACTGAGAACCTACCTGAATCCTTCCATAGCCATCTCCTCAGATCTCCCCCTCCATAATATGGCATTCACACACTCTATCCAATAACTCAGCCACCCCATCAACTTCCCAATCTAATAGATTTCTTCTAAATTTTAGATCCCAGTCCCTTTCCATGTTTGTGCTAAACATCAGATCCTTTACCCACACCTCCCTATTAGTTGCTATTGGGGCTAACATTGGAAAAAGCTCCGCAAGAGGTCTCCTTGCACACCATCTATCCTTCCAAAACTTAGCCCTGTCCTCTTTCCCCACATAATAACTAATCCCTCATACAAAAGCATCTTGAATCCCCCAAATAGCTTTCCACAACCCACACCCATGAGATCCCTTATATCCTTTTGTCTCCCATCCTCCTTTCCCTCCATATTTTGCAAATATGATCCTTCTCCATCTAGACTCTTCTTCCTCTCCAAACCTCCAAAGCCACTTCCCGAAAAGAGCCACAGTTCTTTTTGATAAGCTTCTCAATCCTAATCCCCCTTCCCTTAAAGGAGTGCAACATTTTGACCACTTAACGAGATGGAACTTATGCCCTTCCCCCAATTGACTCCATAAGAAATCTCTTTGAAGTTTCTCCAATATTTGGCTAGCAACATCGGCATTTTCAATAAAGACATGAATAGGTTGGCAAACTTGATAGTGAGCTCTTTATCAGAATTAATTTACCACCCTGCCAACTTTCTTTCCATACGTTCCACAACATTGTTCCATACCTGTTTTGACTTAAAAGATTCCCCTAAAGGCATTCCCAAATAAGTTGAAGGGAGTTTCCCTACCTTGCATCTCAGCCAATTTCTCAAATGCTCTAAATTTTCCACCTCAATTTCAAACAATTCAGTTTTGTTCGAATTGACTTGCAAACCAGAAACTGATTCATAACATAGGAATAACAGCCTTAAAACTTTCACATCCTCGTACCTTGCTCTACAAAACACCAAAATATGGCACACTGGAGATATGAAACCATTGGAGCATTTTGCTTCACTACCATCCCCTCTGGCAGCTTCTTATATGTTGCTTGAGCAATTAACCTCCCAAAAGCTTCTGCCACTATGAAGAACAGAAGTGGAGATAAGGGATCGCCTTGTCTAATTCCTTTTGTTGAAGGAAAGAAACCCGTTGCGGCACTATTCACCAAAACTGAAAAGAAACCGTGGAAATACATGCCTTTATCCAACTTCTCCATCTTACCCCAAAACCCATTTTTTCCAATAAGTACAACAAAAATTCCCAATTAACGTGATCGTATGCTTTTTCAAGGTCCACTTTGCCAAGAAGACCTGAAGTTCCCCCATGCCTCATAGAATCAATACACTCATTAGCTACAAGAACTCCGTCCGTAATTTGCCTACCCCCAATAAGTGCACTTTCGAAAGGTGATATGATTGAAGGTAGGATTGTTTTCAATCTGTTTGCCAATACCTTTGATAAAATTTTATAGACTCTCCACATGGCTTATAGGTCTGAAATCTTTTACTTCTACCACTCCCTCTTTTTTTGGAATTAGAGTGATGAAAGTTGAATTAGCACTCCTTTCAAATTTTACCAAAGAATGGAACTTATCCATTACTTTCATCAAGTCTTCTTTCACTATACTCCAACACTTCTTGTAAAAAGCAATTGAAAAATCATCGGGTCCCGCCCGAACCTCCCAAAAGCTTCTGCCACTATTTAATTTTGGCCTTCAACTTCTTCAGCTTTTTACAAAACACAAAGCTTGGTGATCCTTTTAACGAGAAACTGTCCCACCATTTTGCCACCATCACTATGAAGTATGAACTCTTTATCTTCCAAATCGATTTTTATTGTTTTGAGGTATGAAATTTTGTTGATTTGTATTTGGCAGATCAAGTGATGAAATTTTGTCCAACTTATCAATTGGTTAGATGACCTCTGATGTGACATCTTATTTCACAAATGAGTAATTGAATATGGTTGTAAAAATTGACATTGTTACAGCCCAAATTATAGATAATATGGAAGTTGGTTAGACATTGAGTTGATAAAGGCTTGGCACCTTCTTTCATATTTTGTTGCCCGTTGCATCTCTTACGATCAGTTTTTTTCACTTTTAAAGATCATGCATGAATCCTTAAACAAGAAAAAGCTTTGTTACCAATACTTGATGTGGCTCTTCACGTCTGTTGGCCTTGGCCAATCACAGATGCATAATTGGATTTTGATGTCAGATTCTGAAATGGTACACCTTGGCACATCTCAATAACAGCCTGAGTCTGTAGTGAGGACTCAAAACCTGGCTTCTACAAGCATTGTTAACTGGAGGCCTCAAATAATATATCCGTCTTTGATTATTGGGTTTGTTTTTAATGGTCTGGATGCGTATTTTAGGTTTTTTTTTTTTTTTTTTCTTTTTTTGTGGTATGTGGAAGTTACAATTATGTTGTTTGTCTAATGTCCTAGGCAGGATGTTTCCAACACATTTTCTCCTTTTAGCATAAGATTTGTTTCTACAGTGCACATGAAACTTATTGATGCTCAGGATATTCATGTTTATTGATTACGCTTTAGCTTGCTGTGGTGCTCTTGAGGTTTCTATCAACCCCCTCTCCTCTATTTCTAGTGGCTGTTTTTTTTTTTTTTTTTACCTGTAGTCAATTAGAGGATTTTAGCCGACACATAGTCCCAGAAGAAAATATCCTATATACAGCTGTAACCTTTAACTGCTTGTAATGTTTTTTCTTTTGTTATTTAGAGAATCTTCATTATTCAGAAATGGAAAAAGAAATAAATATATTGCCACATCCTTATGCTAAAACCAGGAATATTATAACTTGTGACACACATGCATGTATGGCAATACACATGGTAAGGGCCAAAACATTGAAGAGTATACAAGTACTTGCCTATTCTCACTGTTTTGGTCTTTGCTACTGTTGTTGATAGTTGCCACTTGCAATACAGTATGTAGCGAGTTTTGGTTTGTGGTTTTGCTCACTTGGTATACATCTGATACTCCATTGGCTTGCTTATGCACAGTATGATATTTCACTTTGATCATATGATGTTGATCAGCATCTTCTTTTGTGCGTACTTTTTCTTAAGTTGGATTGGAAACAAAGAGAAAGATGTTCTGATGATATAACTGAGCATTGAAGGGAAATTGTCAAACATGGAAGAAAAAATCTAGACAACCACAGTTGGGAGTACTACTCTCTCTCAACAAGCTGAGTTAGCTGGGCATAAGCGGAGCCTAAGCTCAGTTTTAGGCTCCTATACTGAGCCTGAGCTTGAGAAAGCTATATTTTTAATAAGTCCAACCCAAGCTTAAGGAGCTTCAGTTTTGTTAGTGAAATAAAATTTATTTGTAAAATTGCAATTCATGGGATTGGGCCCAGGTGGGCTATTGACATAATCACATAATTGGGTTGAGCCAAGCTTTTATCCAGGATTAAGTCCCCCAAATATTAACGAGTATGCATTGCCTGAATCCACTAAATCATAGCGACCTGAGTTGAGCCCAAGTCCCCCAAATATTAATGAGTATGCATTGCCTGCATCCTCTAAATCATAGCGACCTGAGTTGAGCCGAAGCCCACCCCATAGGGCAAACCCTGGCATGGCTTGGCTCGCTTAAAGCCCTAACCACGGATGAATTTTGTTGTCAAAATTGAATTCCTTCAGTATGCAGTTCTTGCTAGTAATGGAAAGTGTAATCTATACCTATGTGGCAATGACACTTCCCAGAAAATTTAGCCCTGTAGGACTCGTATCTTACACTTGTCACTGTCTGACATGCAGATACTATTTTTTTGGATCAATAAAAGTAGTCTATTTGTATTAGTATAGAGAAAAGAAAGGACAAAATAACAGGCATTAGCCCTGTACAAAAAGAACCCTCAGATTTCCCCTGTACACGAATGATGTACACCAAGAACCCAACCTGATGATGGAAAGAAAAATTAGTGACCCACCCCCACAATATCATGAACCAACTTTACAAAAAATCCCAATCCCCCTTGAACTGGAAAAACTGAGTAAGATTGAAACCAGTCATCGGACTAATCCAATAAAACAGAGTGGAGATGACTTGATTTATAACAGCCTCCACGTCCTTAATCCAACCCTCAAAAATCCTGCCATTTCTGTCCTTTCAAAGGGTCCAGTAAATTGCTGCTGGACACATATTCCAAAGAATCGCCCTTTTGGAGCCTCCTTTTAGCCATCCCCAAGAACAAAGAAGCCTTTCAACCCCCTCCGGCATAGCCCAACCGACCTTGAATCTGCTCAAAAAAAAAATCTCCAAACCTCAAAAGCTAGACTGCAATGCAACAATAAATGTGATTCACACTTTGCATCGACACAACAAAAGCTACATCTATTTGGGATAGACCATCCCCTAGCAATCAGGTTGTCAGGAGTTAATATTTTAACTTAAACCGCGGACCACAAAAAGAACTGAACTTTAGAAGGAACCTGAGATTTTCATAACGCCTTATCCACCTCGAACCTCTCCCCTATATCCGACAGAAGTATACCAGGACCGGACTGAAAATGCCCCATTAACGCCCCATAACCATCTCCTCACATCTGATCCTTCCTTGAAAACAAAACCTTGGAAAAAAGACAACAAGAAAGCCACTGATTCCAATTCCCTATCAAATGAAGGTGGTCTAAAACTCATATTCCACGATCTCCCAAATTGGTCCAAAGAAGATATCTCTGAAATTGAAGCTTCTCGATTCTGTGTTAGCCTGAATAAATCTGGAAATTGACTTTTGGGAGTAGCATTGCCCACCCACTGATCAAGCCACAAGTTCATTCTATCTCCTACGCCCATCTTAAAACTTCTACCTTTAACAAATTTCTCATAAAATCTGGCTATGGGTTTCCAAACACCCAACCCAAAAGAATTCTGAATAGGTGGGGTAATCCATTCTCCAAAAGAACTCCCATATCTAGCAACGATCACCCTTCGCCAAAGACTCCCTCTTTCGTCCCCGAACCTCCACAACCACTTCCCTAATAATGCTTCGTTAAAACTTCTTAATCTCCTTATCCCTTGACCCCCATTCTCTCTCAATTTACAAACTTCACTCAATTTCATCAAATGATACTTATGATCATCCCCCATGCCACACCAAAGGAAATGCCGTTGAAGTTTTTCAATTCTATTTGCCACCGACACCAGAATCTCAAACACTGAAAGAAAGTATGTAGGTAGGTTAGACAACAAACTTTTATTCAAGGCTAGCCTACCTCCTTTATACGCATCCCCAAGAGGAAGCCTAAGGTATATGGTAAGCAGATTTCCAACCTTACACCCCAAAATGGAGCTAAGATGGTCTATGATATGAATCTCTCGAATCCCAATCAATTCGCTCTTGCTCAAATTGATCTTAAGACCTGACACTGGTGCAAAACAGACACAAATGCACCTTAGAACCACAAGATGCCCCTTTGCTTTGCCTTGGAAGTAATGAGGGTATCATCGTCTGCAAATTGTAAATGAGAAATGATTGACCCCTCATTTCTGAATTTTACTCCTTCCGCACTGCCTTGCTTATCAACCTACTAAACACCTCCACCAAAAATAAAAATGGTGATGATGGATCACCTTGATGCAAGCCTCTAGAAGCACGGAAGAAGCCTGATGCTTCCCCATTCACGAATACTGAAAAAGAGGACGATGAGATGCATGACTTAATTCACTTCCTCCACCTAACCCTAAACCCCATTCTTTCTAACATGTAGTGCAAAAACTCCCAACATACATGATCATAAGCTTTTTCCATGTCGAGTTTACACAGCACCCAATGCTCGCTCCCTCTATTAAGAAGGTCCACATATTCGTTTGCAATAACCACCCCATCCAAGATCTGACGGCCACCAATGAAAGCACTCTGTTCTTCCAAACTAATGTTCGGTAAAACCCGTCTTTCTGTTGGCAAGTAATTTGGCTACAATCTTGTAAAAACCGACCACTAAACTAATGGGCCTAAAAGCTTTTATGTTTAAAGCCCCTTGCATGTACTCTTAGCCGAAACAAATTTCATATGTGAAAGTTTTCACTATCAAATGGTTGTTTTCTTTGTGATATATTGTTAATTACTTTTTGGCAGTATTATGTTGTGCATATTAAATACCTGCATGCGTTTGGTTCATTTTCTACTTAAATAAGCTAAATACTTTTGAAAATATGTCTCAAAATTGACTTTATGCATCTTTTCTGTTAGTTCATTGTTTGTGACATACCCTTGTCTTGTACATGTCTTAAGATGCATAGACGAAGAGCATGCTTCAAGTGAGAACTTTTCAAAATTTTCATTCTCTTAGTTCCTTCCGTTGACTTCAAACTGTCAGACTTGGACGTGCTTTTGGCCCTATTTGTCCATTAAATGTCTACATGCACAGTCCATTTTCTACTTAAATGAGCTAAATAATTTCTGTACTATTTTTCAAAACTGTTGGAAGATTATGTGAGGCATTGGTACCCATGTCTTTTCCATGTCTAACTTGCATAAATTTTAAAAGAAGGTGCTTGAAATGAAAGCTTTTCAAAGTTTTCATTTTCTTTTCTTGCTTCTCTTAGTTCCTTCTGTCTGGCTTTAAAATGTCAAGACTTGGACATGTTTTTGGCCCATTTGAAAAAGAATTTAATAAATCATCTTGTTGTCCTATATTCAGATATCAGGAAACAATGTGGAACACAGGAAATGTCAATTGATAATCAAGCATGAAGAAATACATGTACACACGTAGATGTATGTTAGTGTACATCTAGATGTATTTAAACATTTAGAAACCAGCTCTTTGTAAATTAACAATAAATAATCCATGTTTGAAATCTTTGAAACTTCTTCCAGGTCATGTAATCAGCTGTATTTAAACATCTAGAAACCAGCTCTTTGTAAACAAACAATAAATAATCAATGTTTGAAATCTTTTGAAACCTGGTTTGACATGTTTGTTAGCATTACAGAATTGAGGTTCTATTAATTTAATAGATTCCAGAGGATTTTTCTAATTATTATTAAAGTTCAAATCCAGAGAATGATGGAGGTTTAAGGCAAATGGGTTTTCAAAATTCAGTGGATGGGTATTGACCTAATGCATGATAAAATTTAAAAAGAACCCTGATAATCTGCCTGCTTATTTTTATTCTACATTCGACTACCTTGCAAATAATAAACTTGGCCTTGTAATACTTGCAATCTCTTTTTCTTTATCCAATATTACTGATTTAGAATTTGATTTGGCAGAGAAACCGGGTGTTCTTCAGGTGATCCCGAGCAGGACATTCCAACTGCATTCAGGACCTGCCAATCTACACTAGATCATATGAAGAACCTGTTATATAGAAACAGTTATACATGTATCCTTTCTTATGTATGGATTAATAATCAGTACTTGCACTTGGTAATATATTACACCTAATAATATTGTGGAGAAATCTGGACTGCTTTGATGGTGAGTTTCATGAAATATCAGATTGTTATATAATGATTATCATGCCCTTTCCTTTGTGATTTTTTAGTGCCATTAAGAAGTTCAGAAAGAAGGCAAATGGAGAATTGCTCACTGATAATCTAGTGTTTTTTGGAGATGGGGTATATGTATGGTACTTGGAAGTTTAAATGTTTCCAATTGTTTTGTGCATTCTGCCATCTATATATGAAAGCATAATGTTGAAATGCAAAAACTTAGAATTAAACAGAAATCATTCTTTATTTACTATTTTCACTTCTCAACTAAGATAGATTTGAAACGTGTTTTATTTGGGAAGGTAATAAAAAATGATATAAATGGTTCCTCGTATAAAGCTTTTTGCATTAGAGCACGAGGACTGTTTAGCAGAATAGGGCGAGTTCCCAAAGATTTCCATTATAACGGTAAAAGAGCCTACAAACCTTCATGAACCCACTGTGTTTCGCTAGCCTTTTCCATTAGAAGAATATTAGTGAGTAGGGATCAGGGGTGTCAATCAAGTAAAATATTGAATGCCAGTGTAGAAGATTCATTTAATAATTCAACTTAATCCATTTTTATTTTATATTTTTAAGACAAGATCGTTTACAAAAATTTTAGGGAAATTCTATTCATGTCATGCAAATGATGTTTTCTCTTGTGTAGGTAGATAAGGCCAAGACAGTTCAGCTGCATTTTTTTAATTTTTTTTTTAATAATATGAAGCCATGTTCTCACTATTGTTTTTATGCACAACCATCCATACTAAGGCTGCTTTTGGCCTGGCTTGTGCTTATGGATAAGCACTCATTGGATAAGTTGCTCAATGGGAACACTTATCCACTGCAACATAGCGTTTGGTAAATATATTTATTCAAGTGCTTATTAAAGTTTAGGGGTAAAATAGGTATTTTAAAAATATTACTAGCTTGGAAGATGCTGCTCTAAGCAGCTTCTATTATGGGTAGCCTTCCTCTACTGCTTATGGGTAAGCACTTACCCATAAGAACTACCAAACATTTAATTTTAAAAGGTGTTTATATAAGCTATAAGCTGCAACAAGTACTTGTAGAAGCCGGCGCAAACGCAGCCTAAGCTATATTTCCTTCTAGAATGATGAAGAAAAGGTTCCCCAAGGAGGGCAAATTAGAGAAAAAAAGTAAAAGATCAAAGTAAGTAGAAAATATAACAAAAACAAAACAACAGTCAACCGGTGACACTCCTCATGGACGAAGACCATAAATCTGGTTTACATTTGGATCACAGTTTCCCAACATCTAATAAGATCACTCCAACTAATTTCTTTGAACTCTGGCATAACACGAACCCATGAAGCGGCTAAACTCTAGATAGCTTCAATTATTACCCCCAAACGTCTCTTATCTTAAAAAATTCTCACGTTCCTCTCCCCCCAGATACTCCACAAGATGATGAAATACACATTCACATACAAGATCTGTCCTTTTTTCCCAAGTGAGGGAAATGCCCACTGATCAAGCATATCCATAACCGAGTATATTTCTACCCAATCAACACCCACTAACCTGATAAAGAATTGCCAAATCTGTCTCGCCCACCAACACCCGATAAAGAGGTGATCCACTGATTCTCCCATACTCAAACACATTGGGCACACTTGAGGGGACAGAGCCATAAACGGTCTCCTCTTTTGTATCATATCTGCAGTATTGATCCGATAAAGCAAAGTTGTCCAAACGAAGGCTTTGACCCTAGGAGGGGCTTTAGCATTCCATAACAAGGACGTTGAGAAATTAGGAAGTGCAAGATGTTGTTCACCACCAAGAATCGACCTGAAAGACTTAGTAGAAAAACTCTCACTAGGCTCAAGACACCCACTCTAGAATCTGCAAGGGCTTCATCAATAACTACATTTCTAAGAAAATGGGTAAGGGATGCTAACTCTTCCAAATCAGCCGGCCTATGGTCAGACTCGAAAAAGACCAACTAAGGACATCGGATACAAGAGACTGTTTATGGGCAGAGAAGCGGAAGATTAATGGAAATCTAGAAGCTAAGGTATTGTCCCCCCACCAAGGATCCAACCAAAAGCGAATAAACTTGCAAGACCCAACAGAGAATCTCACAAACTTGCAGAAGATATGAAACAATCCGGCAATTGCCTTCCAGAGACTTCCTGACTGGATTTTAGCCATTTGGTTAACATCCCAGCCGTTCTCGTGAATTCCGTATTTACTTGCAATGATTGATCTCCACAAGGCCTCTCTTTCCACCCTGAATCTCAATCTCCATAGCCACTTTTCCAGCAGAGCATTGTTCCTATCTTGAATATTATCCAAGTTTAGACCCCCTTTGTTTTGTGACCTACACACTTCTGCCCATCTGACAAGGTAATCTCTCTTCTTACCCCCTCTCCCACCCCCCAACCCACAGGAAATCTCTCTGAATTTTTTCGATCTTATTACTCACTGATTTAGGTATTTTAAAAAGTGACATAAAATAAGACAAGAGATTACCAAGCGATGCTTCAATCAATGTGATCCTCCCCCCCGAAAGAAATGTAGTTCCTCTTCCATGTACTCAATTTTTTTTTCCATTTTCTCAATGATCGGATCCGACAACTGAACCCCTCTATGTTTACCATCAACTGACATTCCCAAAATATTTCAAAGGCCATTCACCCACCCTGCACCCCAAGGATTCAACACTTCTCTTCAATTCATCATCCACCACATTAATTCCGAATAGACTGCTTTTCTCTAAGTTCACCTTCAACCCTGAGACCATCTCGAAACACCCAAGGACACACTTTATCCAAAATATGGTGTCCTTGGAAGGGTCCAAGAACATACGTGTATCATTAGCAAACTACAAGTGAGACAGAACCACTCT
>JAUPMG010010383.1:0-15689 GCA_031762675.1 Pachysandra terminalis
AAATAATTTATTAAGCAAAGCGACTCTGTTACGCACCTTAGGAGCATTTCATCTGTCTTTCCTGTCTCTTTTCTAACAGAGAAGTGGTACTCTGAAACTTTATTTACTTATTTAACATCAACTGTTGTTTTCACAACCTTTCAAAGACCTAAATACCCTCTCATTTTCATATTTTCCAATTTATCATCATCTTTCGTCTTTACCATCTCTTCTTCACACGACACAATGAATCCGACCACCGGCTGTGAAGTCCTCACATCTCCACGTCTCCAACACAATTAAAGGTACTCTCTCTCTCTCTCTCTCTCTCTCTCTCTCTCTCTCTCTCTCTTCTTTGTCTTCTTTTTAAGAGAGTTGTTGAGGAACAAGAGAGTGGTGAAGTTTGCAAACATACAAACAAGTGGGGTATCCATTGTTTCATACCATCACCTATTTTGGCCTCCACCATTTTCCTCATCACTATTGATATTGGATAACTAATTCCCCAACCCCCATTACCCAAAATGGAACAAAAAATTATTCAAAATAACTGGGTAACCCTAGTTGACACACAGTCCTTGATAGCTTCCACAAGGCTGCCCAACTGCTATGCATCTTCATCTAGATGAAACCAGCAAAAACATTGTTGCATAACTCTGCGACAATGTTGGTCAAACAATTTTCAGATTCAGAACTTTTGGATTCAAAATAAAACAAGATAAGTAAATAAAATAGAGCTCACTAATTTGATAAGGACGAGGCACGATTCGTGACTTTGCGGTAATTAAATCAGTGCAACAGGAAGTAGATTCGGTCGTTCTTTTTAAGACGATTCGTGTCTCTGTGGTAATTAAATAGGTGTAGCATGAAGTTGCACATCGCCTCCAGGATACAACAACATAGCAAATTTGTATCGTCTTTACTAATTTGCATAGTTAAGAAGGCAGAAGCTCAACCTAGAATACAATTTTCTTTGCCCAAAAATAAAGAACGATTAAGCAGTAAAAACAGTAGCAGGAAAGTTCTTTGATTTTGCACAAAAGGTGAAAAACGACTACTGAAATAGCCTTTAAATAGAAGTTGAAAAGAGATGTTGGGAGTGTAACGTTGGGGCCTAACTTTGTGCGCTAGGCACGCAACGTTTCACTTTCAAGGTTCACACGACCAATTAAGCAACGAATAGAAAATCCTAATAAATAAATAAGTTAAAGCAAAACAATTTTGAACAAAAAGTAACTAAGAACCAGTGTGTGAACCGAACCGAGTTGAGCAGAGTCGTGTGCACGCGCGCGCGCGTGTGTGCTATGCACGAGCGCACGTTAAGGTTTTGCGGAGCTGGCCATCCAATTCTTTCTTAGATAGGCCTTGGCTTCCCAACGAGCCTCATGTGCATGAGGGCTTCACACCTCTCTTCCACATGCTAGTAAACCTATAGGAAAGTCAAACCTATATAATACACTCTTCTTTCTTATACTTGAGAAATGTGGGATAAGTCTCAAAAACACACAACACACCTAAGTAAAGACCAACAAGTGGCCAAGGTTCAAGTCACTTTAAGTTAAAATAAAATAGGGATTTTATGTAAATACTCCAACAATCCCCTACTTATTTAATTAAACCGATAAATCAATCAAAAATATAAAAACAATCTGGGCAAAGATAGAATATTATGCATAATAAAGGTGCCAATGGCTTGAACTTTTATTTCGTGTTTCAATAATCACTGTGTTATAGTCAAAGTGACAAAGTCTTGAACGATAACTTCTTGTGGACACAACAATTACCTCACACACAAAATTCATAGGTGTAAAAAATGAGCTTATATATAAACCAGCACATTAAGGCCTTGTGGTTGATCCCAGTTTCGTGAGTTATAGAGAATTAGCCCAATTCTCATAAGAAGCAACATCCACTTCCACACTCATATAGGTGAGTCTATCAAAGATGTTTCTGTAACTAATACATCCCACTCATTTGAGCTATAAAACTCATTAAGAGTTTAAACTCAATCTTAACAGAAAATTATGCACAATGCACCATAGGAAGGGACAGTCAAATAGTGCACTTTACATCAAATTACTCTATGATTCGTTCTTCCCTTTGAACCTAATTCTTGGGATCTTCAGTCTCTAGGTTGGTTATCCTCATAGGTACTTTATTTTTCTATGGGATTAAGTCTCATCCCCCTCTGTCACATCCTAAACCTAGAGACCTCAATGGAGTCCATAAAGATTTGAAATATAACTCTCACCCCATATCCCTATGGGAGTAGATAAGCAATGCATTACCAAACCATTGAATCAATTAAGATAATTATAAAATAAATTCCGAAAAATAATATCATTAAAATAACATTCAACCAAAGCAATCTTCAAACAAAAAATAGCATAAATAAAATATAATTTAAGTCTCATGGTTCAATCAAACCCCTATTAAACTATTCAAATCTGGTCCTAATGATAATAAGTCGTTAAAAACATAAAACCAACTAATCCTATTACAAATTCTATTGAAATCATCAAACAAAAACCTAATTATAACTAATGTCTTCATCATAGTCTTGTCCTCCATCTTAGTCCTCATAATCATGATGTCCATCATATATAGGTCATGAAATATGTTGCTTAGAAAGCGTAAGCTACACTTAGCTTAGTAAATAAATGAATTAAACATCATTTTAGATTAAAGTAGGGACAATGCCACTCTCCAATGATAATCCATAGAAAAAAATAGAATAGTTAGTATATGCAAATAAAGACATATGAATGATGTATTTGATGCAATATGATGTAATGTGCAATGCAATGTGCTGGTTCAGTTATTAATGAATGCAATGCATACTCATGCAACAATAAATATAATCACCACATGTGATTCATGCACAATAATGTGATATGCAAATATGCATGTTGTTTGGCATTCGATTAGTGTATGTTTCACACCCGATCAAACTCCTGGCTAAACAAGATGAAAACCACCATCCAAATACATGGTCAGAATAGGGGGTTATTTTATGTGTACATCATAGTTTCTAGGAGCTCCAACCTAGAGAGCACAATTTCTTCGCCGATCACGGGGACAAATCCCAGGGCTTCACTAATGTGAACTGTTTCTTGTGAATCATACATTAGCCGATCTACTAACATAATTTCACTCAGTCATCCATCCAACAAGACATGCAATTGTCTCATAAGACAAGAATCAAAATTGGTCTTTTGGGATGATCAGTCCCTCAACACATGCAAATCAATCCATCCGGGACTTCCTCACAATTATTATAATTTCTAGATTATAATAACACTCATTATATCCATAAATTCCAGTAATATGGAATTATAAAGGTCAAGTCAAGGCATTAAACCACCCATGGTCATTATTCTAAAAAAGGTATATATTGTGCAAGTGTAGAGAACCGTGCACATTAACTAATCAATTAACTTGTGTACATGAGCAAGTGAATTTTGAGATATAAAACATGATTATAATGAGTTCCAATGTCATAGCAACATAATTCAAAAATTCATCCGTTGAGCAAACATAGCAAATCTTTCATAATAGGTCATAAATTTCAAATATTCAATATTATGCAATTCCAACACCACATACAGTATAATTAGGGATAATTAAACATGCTTTTAAAATTTCACATCAATAGGAGAAACTTCATTTTTCACTGTATACCCTGACCCTACCCTGAGTATGTTGATCTACCCTATGCCGATGGGATCGATAAACTCTCAGTATACCGACCCTACCTCGGCACACTAAAAAGTAAACATATTAAAAATGCACAGAGGGGATTGGTAGACTCTCGGTATACCGATCCTACCTCGGCACACTAAATGGCTAACATAAAAATACATGCAGGGTGGTCGATAGCCTCACGGTATACCAAAAGTATACCGACCTAGCCCAGTAGTGGGATCAGTAGCTTCAGCGTATACCTTGAATCTGCCGATCTCGCCAAAATAGCCCAGAATTCACAGATTTTCATATTTCAAGTCCTTTTTAGTATTTAATTTATCTAAACACACACCATTAAATTCAATTCCGAATAAAACCCATGATTAACATCATAAACAACTCATCAAATTTTATCTTAATCTTGTATGGTATTCCAAACCCATAAATTTAGTCTTTTTATCATGTTTTTCATTAAGAAAGAGTAGAGGAAGGCGATGTGCTATGTCATACTCACTAAATATGAAATATGCACCTAGTTCTTATCGAAAATAAGGTTTAATCCAAAGACTTATCTCGGTTTGTTGATTGGTGTTGAGTAGAACACTTTTCTTCTTCTTCTACTAGTTCAAAGTTCTGCAATTCCTTAAACTCCAACTGCTATACCTTTCTTCTTCTTCTTATCTTTCTCTCTCATGTGAATTAATAGTCCATACGTCCAACCCTTCGGTTTATATAGTTTTATGGTTTTAGTCCTTATTAGTGTAAGTGTTTTCATCTTATTAAATCTCTATCCTTAGATTAGATTAATTAGTTCCTACAAAATCCTAGTCTTTAATTTAAGTGTCCTAGTTCTAGATGAACTAACCATTATCTTTATCCTTTTAGTTATTGAATCCTAACTAGATTAGTACTAATATTAAATCCCATTGAATCTCAACCATTAAATTAAATTAACTGTTCCAACAAAATCACAACCACACATTATAACTTAAAGAGTTATAATTGTGTGTGAAGCACATAGTTTCCTACCGTGCAACCCATCAATCACAATCAGTCAAAGTCAAACATGATAGCTAATTACTAACATTTTAAATTAATCCTTATATTTTTAATAATTATATATTAACCCAATTATTTTAGTTTGGGTTATAACACCCTCGATGTGTTCCAAAACTTTTCTCTAGCTAGAGCTTTTGTAAGAGGATTAGCTATATTATCATTTGATCTTACAGAGTCAATATTTATGGTACCATTAGTCATGTAAGATCTCAAAGTACTGTGTTTTCTCCTTATAGGTCTGGATTTACCAATGTAATTTCTGTTATGCACTCTGCCTATAGTGGTTGCGCTATCACAATGAATCAATACAGCTGGTACTGGTTTATCCCACATGGGCATTTCAGACTATATGCTTTTAACCATCCAATTTCTTTACTAGCAGAGGCTAAGGAAGTCAACTCAAACTCCATAGTGGATTGCGCAATAATTTGCTGATTCTTGGATTTCCAATATACAACATCCCAACCCAAGGTATATATATATATCGATCGAATAGCTCTCTATCTCTAACTGTTTTGCATACATATAGGCCATGACTCATTCGACGGTGGCCCTAGCTGCGGATGACCTCTTGTATCTCTGCATATCTTTGTCCATCATATGACTTCTTCATGCTGCAGTGACTGCTCGACCTATATGAGACTATTGTTGTCGATCTTGCTTCTTTGAGGGATTAGTGATGTCCTTTGCCCTAGATGTTGGGTTGGTAGAGGTTGACATTGAGATTGGCAGACCGTCCTTCCCTTGGCCAGTAAAGCAAATTGGCCCAATTTCTTCTCCATATAAAAGGGCTTCGGTCGAGTTCGAATCTACCAAAAATGGTTGTCCATCTACTCTCACCACTTCCACCTTGTCATTATTCCAGAATATCAAAAATTGGTGCAATGCTAATGGGACGCACCAATTAGAGTGGATTTAATCTTGCCCCAGTAATGCATTATAGTTGGACGATGTCTCCACTACAAAGAAGGTGGCCATAGTATTTTTCCAGTCGATCTCTAATTCTATCGGCAATACTCCTCGAGTGATGATAATTCCTTCGACAAAATTAGTGACCGTTATTTTGGTCGGTATCAAGTCCATCTCGGTCTTTACCACCCTTCTCATGATTCTAATTGATAAGATATTGATTGTTACACCATTGTCCACTAGCACTATAGTGACCGGCACGCCATCTATAAATATATTTATATACAAGGGTTTCAAATGTTGATCATTTTCAATGGAGGTTTTTCGAATATGACCTCGGTTTGGGTAGTTATGTCAACCCTGGCCGATCTATGTCTGGTTTATGGGTATTTACCTCTTCAAGGCTTTTGTAGTCTTATGGGATGGATATGAAATCTACTACTAGGTCTTCTGTAATCATGGCTTCTTCTTTGATTGGTGAGTCGGTCTTTGCTTGGACAAACGCTTGGAAATACAAATGCCATGTTACATTCTAATGATAATGATGGTTGAAATCCAAACTAGGTAGAAGATCCCATCCGATCATTCCATTGCCAACTCTTCGTTACTATTCATAATGAACAGTTGTTCAAAACTCTCGGCCACCTGGACCTAGGCCAATAGTTAGTCTAGCAACAATCCTTCATCATCACCTATACAAAACTTTTGAGATGGGGTGTTCTGGTCTTTTGGAACACTAGACTCTTTGGAATAGTCTTCATCAAGAGGTTTTCCTTCTCGCCGTTGGTTCTCAGGGCTTCTGGGAAGGTGGCAATTAATGGCCTTTCCTCTCTCAACTAACTGTTCCATCGATATTTCTCTAAGGGTGGCTTATTGTCGTTGCCACCTTTATTTGCTTAGTCATTCCATGGGCTGGATGGTGGAATTTGTGGTGAACTACTTGGTTCCACCTATAATTGTCCACCACAGGTAGCTTGATCATCCTTTTGTGCTCGATTGCATGGTCGAATGGTCGTAGCTCTGTCCTTAATGGGTGCTCTAACTATCGTTGCCGGTCAATATAAAGGAATGTCTTATACTCAAGAGACATTTCCTTGACATCGATCACACAGAGTTGACCTTCCTTGGTAAGCTTCTTGAACTATAATTGGGTACCAATATAGTCTTGGCTTGTAATTCTCCTCGTATTTTCCTTTCGATAGGCCCCTACCGAGATCCCTCGTGCAATTTCATGATCGATCAAGCTGCTCCCTTCAATCCACATTCTGTCTCAGCGCCTGGATCCATGGTTCAACCATGTTGGTAAGAAAAGTGGCAGGGAAAAAATTTATGTCAATCTCCATTACATCCTTCCCCTTATCGAGAAACTACAACAATCCTCGACCAATTTTTTCATGTATCAGATTTTGAAAAACCACACAGCAGTCGAATGGGTTTTTGACCCATACCACTTACAGTAATCCCTCTCTTTAGTTCTTCAATCGATTTTTTTGACCTTCCAGTATTTTAATAAAGTTTTCTCTCAGTAGGTGATCAAAGTTCTCATCAGCCAATGATAAGTCAAAAGAATATCTCTCACCCTTGTCAGTCATACTCTTCTAAGTGTTTGAAACTAGATCTTATATATGTAATTTTTCTTTCTGTGGGTCATGCAAGTGAATGGCCACTTCAACCTGTCCTAGTCAAGGTTCGCGGTGTCAGTGTTGCCTAGCGTGTCACCAGGTGACACTGGTGAAATTTCGGAAATGTCGGCAACAAGGGAAAAAAAGGGGAAACCGAGGAGAAATGTGGGGAAATCATGGTTTTCTGATGATTTTTTTGCCCCAAACTTTAAACATGTCTAATTAAGGACAAATTGCATCCAAATACATCAAAAAATGCAAAAAAAAAAAAACAAAAAAAGTGCTCACATTAGAAGTAATTACTTGAGGGGTTAGCTTACACACTGTCGGATCTGTAAGCTGTAAAAAAGATACTATATGTAATTAAGCTAAACTAAAAGTGAATGTAAGTCAAACTAAAAGATACATAAAACTAGAAATCAAGTGCCATATCAATGAGGGGAAAAAAGGGAAATCTGGGGGAAATGATGGGGAAATGTGGTGTTTTTATCATGAACCAAATCAGAAAATCTCAATTCTGAGATGTCAAGCTTAATTCGTAACTCTCACTCCATACAGTTATGGGAGTGGATGTTAGATCATAAAGGATATTATATCGAATAAAGTCATAAATTTAATATTCTTAAGACAATATCCAATATACACAACCTTCAAACAAACAGTTGAAATCAACACTAGTCTAGTGCTATAATCAATTCCTAATATCTATTGAAATTCAACTAAATAAACACTTAAATTACAAAGGTTAATCCATATTACAAATTCTAGTAAAAACCTCAATAAAAAATTCGTAGTAAAAACTAATGTCTTCACGAAACCAAATATCAGAATATCAAAGTTATATCTGGAAAATCACGTTAAGGGTTGAAATATAGTTAACTATTATATTTAGGTCCAAGAAATATACAACAGAAGGAAATCGAAAAGTCCATGTTCCATGCTAAACCTCCAAACAAAACATTCATCCAACTGAAATTCAAATAAAACATCAATTAATCTATTACATAACATTATACATAATAATTGTCTTCATCTTCTTCCGGTTTCTCGTCTTGCAGCTCACTATCCAATGTACCGTCATCTAAGGGACCTAAAAGGTGGTTGCTTGAAAGCATGAGCTATATATAGCCAGTAAGTAATCGAGTCCAATATAATCTATGATTGAAATAGAGCCAAAGCTACTCTTCAATGATATCCAACAACAGTAAATATGTGAATAAAATGACATGAATCAATGATGCATGAGGTCGAGTCTTAATTAATGCATGTTGTCCACCTATCATACAAAAGCACCAAGTGTGATATAAACAAATATTCTAATTTGTAATGCATCTTGTGTGGGTTCCACATAAATCAATCCATCTTTGGGTAAGATGTCTTCTCGAACCATCCCCCCCATACAGGGCCACTCTCAAAGATGAAATACAGGTTGTTTAGTAATCGGTTATGTATGTTCACATTTGATCGAATCATACTACTTAGAGATGTATCACATTGTGAACTTCATCCCCCCATACATGGTTGGAGTAGTATATTATTCTATGTATCCTATCATAGTTTCATAGGCCTTTCAACCTGGAGGACACAAGCGCCACTTTATTTTTTATCAAAGGGATAATCCCAATGCATCACAATGTGAACTTCCTTTGTGATTCATACTTAACATAATTCTCTAATAATTGGTTATTGGGTATCACGATGTAAACTTCCCTCACCTATCAATAACTCAAGTAATTTGGATATTGGGTATCACAAATGTGAACTTCCCTCACCCATAATAATAATCACAGTATTTCACTGGATTAACATCCAAAGTTTCATCAACGTGAACTATCCTTGGGAAACATGCCAGAAGACAAAATTAAGTATATTGGGGTAGCTACTCCCTCAATTTAATCATGTCGACCTCCTCACTTAATATGATTATCAAATCATAACTCTCTTGTAATAATCTTGAGTTCCAGAAATATGAACTCAGGAAATAGGGTATTACTCATAGACCAATCCATGGTCAAGAGCCAATGCAATGCATGTGAGACGGTACACATTAGCTAAGCATTCAATTTTAGTGTACAAGGTGTAGTAGCAACCAATTAGCATGTAAATCATCAATTTTACATGTAATATGAATCATAGTCTAAGCAACATGGAATGAGTCCATAAGGAAGCAATCATATAAAATCAACTGAACAATCACATTTAGTATACAAGGTGTATTATCAACTGATAAGCATGTAAATCATCACTCACACATGTAATATGAGTCATAGCTTAACACTCATAAGATCAAGAACGTGGAAATAAATCCATAAAGAAGCACGTATATAAATTAATTACAATTTCATCCAATCAACATTAGAATTGATCTAATTATGTCAAATCATGCTTGATTGTGAAAGTTTAGTCAAAATGGACAAGTCTGGATTGGCTCGGCGTACCTTTCGGTGCGCCGGAAGAGTTCGCCGAAGGTCTCTGGGTTCGGTGGACCTTTAGGTGCGCCGAAATGTCAGAATGTAAGGCTCGATGGGGTCTCGGCAACCTCTTCGGTGACATTTACAGAATGCTGAAAATTATGTTTGTAGTGCTCGGCGCGTTGAGCAGTGTTTTCTGGGTTGACACCCCTTCATTAAAATGACCGTAACTTTGTGTATACAAGTCAGAATCGTCTCAAATTTGTCTTATTGGATTCCTAACGAACAAGAGAATCCAAAAATATAAAGTTTGAAGCATTTGGAGTTCGGTGAACGTCTCGGCGAGCCGATGAAGTCACCAGAAGTTTCTGGGTTTGTTCAGTGAACAGTTCGGCGTGCCGAGCAAGCCACCGAATCACGGGTTTGGGTTATTTTTTATGGTTTTTAATTCTAGAAACATTAAATACAAACACAAAATAATATAACATGTTCAATATGAATTTACACACAAAATCAACTATCAACATGCTTCAAATCATCATTCTACAAATCATATCAAACAAGTTCTAACAATCATGGAAATATGCTGATTTTAATCACCTAGATCAAGGAAGGTACCATGATCTCCTATTTCATTTAAAACCCATATTGGAAACTATATCACTTACCTAAACCTTGAGGTGATGATCTTCCTCTCCAAGCTCAAGCTCCAAATCTTCCTTCTCTTCTTCTCTCCAAGTTTCTCCAACCAAGCAAAATCTCCAAGCCTTGTGCAAACAAGGCCTCCCATGCATGGTAGAGACAACCATGAGAGAGCCCATGTCCTTGGAGTCTAGATCTAAGGTGTGTCTCAATCCAATCCCTTGATTTCAACCACTAAAGATCTAAGCCCTTGTATTTAGACATGAGTGGGAGTAGGTATTCCCCTCCACCTACCATGTCTCTCCAAATCTTAGCCACACAATTCAAAATCAAAGCATCAAAAAAATCTTGAACATACATCACAAATTAAATAGGCCATGCTATGGTGTGTAGTAGCCAAGTCTATAAGGCACGTCACGACCGATCGCAAGGTCAAAGTCAACCCTGAGGTTAACCAAAGAAAATTAAATTAAATTCCTAATTTCTCGCAATTCAAACATAGATCACCAAAGAAATTCAGGCTATTACATTCTACCCTCCTAAAGAAAATTTCATCATCGAAGTTCTTTTACCTAACCGGCAAGGTTGAGAATACGTACCTTGAATGCCTTCCAGTAACCAATCATCTCGTATTGAAATTAAATAGTACCTTCGGTTACTTCCTCCAGTTGTGGTTATAGAGCGTAAACCCTTGCTTGTTGTGCTTGATGAAGTGGTGATTCTTTCTTGTTCCTTTTCGATTGTTGTCGCTGTTGTATTAGGTTCTGATTCTGTTGGTAATGGAGTTTGGGTATACGTTGTTGTTGTCCTCGTGATGAAGTTTGTTGTGATTTATTTGGTGACCAACATTCGCCTTGTTGATGTCCTATTTTTTCACAGTTGAAACACCTCGGGCGTTTGTTACTGAAGTTTTGAGTGGTCATTGGTTCTTGTGTCTTGTCCTTTATGTATTTCAGCTTGGTGACTTCTAGAATTTCTTCCCTTCTTTTGATCTCGAATCTCATGAAATCCTCGTATATCATTTCCTACCTTATGGGCGCAATTGACCACTTCATGATACTTGGTAAATTCTCGTACAGCTAATCTGCTCCTGATACTGTGCCTTAGTCCGCTTTCGAATCTTAACGCCTTCTTATCTTCCTCATCGACCTCATATGTGGCAAACTGAGACAATTCTGTGAACCTTGTTACGTACTCAGATACAATCATACATCCTTGTTCCAGTTTCATCAACTCCAGCTCATTTTCCTTCCTAATGGTTTTAGAAAAATACTCTAGGTAAAATATCACCTTGAAGTTAGTCCACGTGTGAATTTGTGCAATCTCCAAGGTCCACCATCTTCTCGCTTCACCTTCTAGCATGAATGCGGCAAATGGAACTATCTCATGATCTTCAATCTCCATCACTTCGAAGACGTGCTCTAAGGAATCAATCCACACTTGTGCTTCAATCGGATCAGTGGTTCATTTAAAAACTGTTGGTCCTAGCTTCTTGAATTGTTCGATGCTCATAATGTTCCTCTGTGAATCAGCTTGTACTTGTGCTTGTTGTTGTACTTGTTGTTGTTGTATCATGTTGGCCATGTGACCCATTGTTTTGTCTAGTATCTTTTTTGTTGTTATTGTTGCACACAATCTTTGGGAGTACTATTAAGAAGGAGCTGATATTGTGTACATTATTTTGTTAATTATCATATATATAATAAATATTATTTTTTTTTCTTTTGCTTATATAAGTACGTAAATGTATTTTGTACCCGCTTAAATTGAAGGAAATCATGAAATAAGTTTAAACTTTCAACTTAAAACTTATATAAATTGTATTTTTTTTAGTTGTTAGAATTTGAATCCAATATATTTTGATACTTATATATTTTTTAGATGTTGTAATCTAAATGTTTTATTTATTAGTTAAAAACTTTTGTATCATTTTATATTATTAATAAAAATATTATTTTTTGTTTTTTTTTTAAATTTATAATGCTCATAAATAACATATATTTTAATGAAGAGATCACTTTTTATTGATTAACTTTATTATTTATATTTTAGAAGTTACTACTTCGTACTTACTAAAAAAAATTGGTTGAAATTAATTTTATATTAAAATACTTTAAATAAAAAAGTGAACTTATTTTGGTGAAATATCCAATTTTTTAAATCTTAAAATGATTTTTATCTTCATTGGAGGCGACGAAATTGTTAAAATTTTCGAAATTTAAAACTATGGCTCGTAGCTTTGAAAGTTAGTTTAACTAAATTTAAACTGGACAACGGAAGAGAACCAACCTCCCAATCCTTCGAGAAGACAATTACAAAAATATTTCATACCTCGTTGGTCGATTTTTATTTTCTTTTTCAAATATGCCAAGTTCAAATACATCATGAACATGTGGACGCAACTACAACATGAATTCTTTATCTGAACTTTGCATTGTATACGCAAAATCGCAACTACATCATAACTAATTTTTCCTACTTCAGATCTACAACCAAACGGATTAATTCCCATTTTTGACTATTATAAAATGCCCATGCCTGACGGAGTGGACATGAGCATGGAGCAGGTGGATGTGGGCGCCCGAAGATGGGGCAGATTGAAGCATGAACATTGGTCTTCCCAAATTGATCAAGATATCGGAGGAAATCCAAGACATGGACACCGCTGCATCAGGATGGAGCAAGGGTCTGTGGTTCTTCAAGTACTGGCCAACAGTGTTCCAGTCCCGCCATTTCTGTGACTCCTGCTGTTTCTGCAACTCGTACCGGCTTGGTGGCATCAACACCTGCCGGTTGTTGGCATTGTTTACATGTTTGGAGGTGGTATTTCTTGAGTCGCCACTGCTAGTGGCAGTTGCAGCTGCAGACAATGGCGGCTAATATGTAGTGACGAAATCTCCCTGCTTCACTTTCGCTTCAGCAACAATGGCGGCTAATATGTTATGAAAGCTCCCTGCTACTATAATGTTTATTGCAGTGATATTGTTCTTGTTCTTTTTTTGGCTGTCTTGAAAATTAAGAAAAACGAACTGGATGGATCTCAATAAACCGTCCCCTGAGATTAAAAAAATGGGTTTCTTTCCAAATAGATCCAAATGTACACTAAAAACATAAAACCGTGTTTGTAATGTTCAAGGCATTTTTCCCCCAGTCCGGTAATGGATGTTGAAGACTACTTGAAATTCTTGGTGTGTTACTAAGCAGAAAACAGAAGGCTTTTAAATGGTTAAAAAAACAGGAAATGCTTTGCTAAAGGATGCTTTGGTCTTGAGAGACTAGGAGATACTGATTTCACACACACTGGGGAAAGTTTTCTTCAATGCAACCTTTCTACGTAATTTCCCTTTTTTTTTCTTTTTATTTTGTTGTTTAGTAAAATATGATATAATTTAAATATAAAAAAGTCCACGAAAAAAGGGTAAAATTGAGAGCTTGAAACTTTGCTACATTTTAAGCTCAATTATTTTTGAAAAGTTTAACCTCTCTCTAAAGATTACTTTTCAATGCGTTTTTTTATAAATAAAGCCCAAAAGTAACCCTTCTCCATAATTTTCCCTAGTGGAAAGAACTGGAACATAATTTATATAAGACAAACCAAGCCTAGAGCTCCTTGTGTTAATCAAGGCTCATGATAATTTTTCAATTCTGCAGGTAAGAAAACAAAAACATGACACAAATACACGCACACATGTAGAAATCCTTTAGCCACAGCGAAATATATCTAAACCAAGTAGAGGAATTCTTGTAGATTTCGTCCACACCCCAAATACACAAAAATGTCTCCGCCAGTAGAAACTAGAACAATAGAATCATTGACGAATAAAGGAGCTGACCACGTTCCATATGCTGGAAGCCTTGCTTCCAACAGTCTCCTGACAGTGAGAGGACTGGTTGGTCCTCCCCGAGAAATACCATGATAGTCTACTTTCATGAGGTCTCCAGGAGTAACCTGTTTCTTTCTCATGCTGAATCGAAACTTTCTGAAGTTTAGCTACGGCTGCTGAAAATATCATACCATCAAGTCTTCAATAACTTCATTCATGCTGGTCATCCTATTATAGGCCAATCCTGCTGATTGTCCATGCTCAAGTGCCTACTGACCAACCCATGTAAAAGAACAGACATCAGACTCCAATCTTCCTGTCTTTGCCATCTGAAAGGCAGAGTTTAAAACACATGATGGAATGCTGCTAAAAATAACTGGTGCAACATAAATTTCTGAAAATTTAAAATATCTGCTGGTTTATACCACAAAACAAGACTAAGAGAAGAATACTGTTCCTTTTATCTATTATCTTAAAAGAACATAAGACAGAAACTAAACATTGAAAAGATCAGAAAAGAGAAGGAACAACGTTGTGATGCATTGTCCCACTGTAATGCAGTCTGGGAAGAATCATATCTGGAAAGCTAATCAGAAAAATAGGAACAAAGAGAAATCAATAGAAAGCAACATGTATAATTATGGAATCTGGTCACAGGTAAGTAAGTATGGTGTACAATTGCAACATCACATACTGGTAATATGAATTTAAATTTCATGCATCTCAACATAGTCACTAGTATATTTTCACTTTAGATTAGATATAAAATGGTTAAATAGAGTGGTATCTTATGTCAGGATCAGTGTAGACGAATTCCAGAGCAATTTAGAGTCCTTTATACAAGATAATACTCAGCTTTCTTAAACCAGAGCCTCACGAAGTTCACATACCATAGATTGGGGCATGTATAAACAAGTCCCAGCTACATCTCCTATGCCAGATATATCCTAATGGAAAAGGTTAAAACAAATGCCCATAAGAAGTTGGTTTCCAAAGAAAGCCAGGCAATACGAGAAAAAAGTAAAGATCCTAAATAGCCAATGTGCATAACGAGTATCCGTACAATTGTGAGCCACAAAATATATGACCTAATCATTCTAATGCCAAAGGAATCAAAGAAAAATAAGAAATAGTTCAATGTCCACATGTGCGCATCAGCACAAGTACGAAGAACTACCTGTTTTAGGATGAATTAGAATACCTTCCTAATATCATGCCATCTAAGGATGTGCAAACAGGAGGGGAAGGCAACTAACACTCGAGGGGTTATTCATAGGAAGATTCTATTCCAATCCCAACAGAAGAATATGGTTTCTAAGTTCTAACAACATTGCAATGGGTGAATGTGGGGAGGGGCAATTAACAGTCCATGGGTCCTATATGGGAGCTATTCTTATCTAGAAATCAACTGAATCAGGTCAACATACATATACACAAATAAATGTTGTGCCGGATACTTTTCAGGCCATTTGAAAATTGGGGAGAAAAAGCTATATAGATTTAAAAATTAGCAAAGTATCAAAGAGTTGGGGGGGGGGGGGGGGGGTGAAAGCTATCCA
>JAUPMG010010394.1:0-15689 GCA_031762675.1 Pachysandra terminalis
TTTGGACCGTGATCCTCCATAAGATCAATACATGTGATTTGCTTCAGAGAAGGTGGCCGTCTCGGATGATTTCACCCCATATGTGCTATATGTGTAAGGAGACAGGGGAATCATTTGACCATCTTTTTCGTCACTGTTCTCTGGCTAGAGAGGTTTGGGCTTCTTTCTTGTGCCGACTTGGTGTAGGGTGGGTGATGCCTGAGGAGATTGGTGAGTGTTTGATACAGTGGAGGTTACGTCGCCTTGGTGTGAGAGGCAGATTGATGTACTTGGGTGTATGGCACACAACGCTGGGTTTTGTGGGGGGAGAGGAAAATGAGAGTGTTTGAGGACAGAGCCAGATCGACCAAGTTGATTATCGACTCTATTTTACTTTTGGTTTGCTCATGGATGGTAGTTCTTCTTGCTTTTAGAGGGTTCTCTATGACTGATATTCTGGTTGGATGGTTGGAGGTGGCTCGTTCATCTCCACACATGGCATGACGGAGGGAGTAGGTGTAGTTGGAGTACTGGGTGCCAACTTCTTCGTTTTCACTGTTGTCCCTATCTTTTAGGATAGGGCTTTGGTTTTTGATTTTTGCTTTTACACTTTTTTGTATGCTTTTTTGGGTCTTGGTGCTCGTCTTGGGCACCCCTCGTTTTTGTAGGTTCATACCCTTTGATCTTTAATGAAATTGTTGTTAATTATCAAAAAAAAAAAGTGATCTTGAGCTCCTCCATGTGCCCTCGAAAATCCTTTTGTTCTGTTTTCACCAAACTTCCCATATAATGGTAAAAAATACTACTTTAAACAAGATACGACCCCTCTTCCCTATAAAAGGGAAATTCCACTGCTCTAGCATATCTCTCACGGACCTCGGGATGACTCACTCCACCCCAATGAACCGAATGAAAGAATCACATATCTATGCTGCATTCTCACACAAGAGAAACAAGTGATCCATTGATTCCCCATTTTTCAAGCACATCACACAAACTTATGGTGATAAGGCCATAAACTTTCTTCTCCTTTGTAGATTATCTGCAGTATTAATCCGATTCAAAAGAGTTGTCCAAACGAGGGCTCTTACTTTGGGGGGAACCCTAGATCCCCAAAGTAAGGGGGTAGAGAAAGGGGGGGCGGGGAATCTCCAGCCAAAAGAAAAGAATGAAAGAAAGATTTAGTAGAGAATTTCCCACTGGGATCAGGACACCAAACCAGAGAATCTGGGGTAGACTCATCAATGAAAGTATCTCGGAGGGGATCAAAGAGACAAGCTAATTCTTCCACATCCGCCGTCCTCGGATCACGACGGATGGGAGGTTCCAAGTGAGTCCCGGCAGAGACCAACTCAAAACATCGCTAACCAGACTCCTAAAATACAGAGAGATGAAAAAATCTAGGAAAACAAGAAGCAAAGATAGAATCCCCCCACCGCATATCAAACCAAAACCGAATGGTTTAACCAAACCCCACAGAAAATCTTACCTTACTGAAAATATCAGGAAATAAAGTTGTGATATCTTTCCAAGCACTAGTCATATTGATGTGAATCTTGGGGTTAACATCCCATCCATTGTCATGAGAACCATACTTGTTTGCAATGATGGTACGCCACAAGGCCTTCCTCTCTGTGCTGAATCTCCACAGCCATTTCCCCAAGAGTGCCTAATTTCTCATTTGTAGATTCCCTAGATTAAGCCCTCCTTTGTCCTTGTCCTTACATACATCAGCCCATTTCACTAGGTGATCCTTTCTAGTCCTTCCACCCTCCCAAAGGAAAACTCTTTGTAATTTCTCTATCCTCCTAATGACCATCATTTGTGCTTGAAAAACCAACATAAAATATGTTGGGAGATTACCTAGGGAAGCCTGAATCAGAGTTATGCGTTCCCCAAAAGCAAGATATTCAGGTCGTCTTGGCCAATCTCTCGGTGTATTACATGTCTCTCTTCCATATGCCTATGGTGATGGCCTCTCACATTGAGAAGCTCCAACGGAGGTTTCTTTGGGAAGGTAGGGAAGAGGAGGGAACATTTAGTTAAGTGGGAGGAGGTGTGTGAGGCGAGGGATCTTGGGGGATTGAATTTGGGTAACACAGTGGATCAGAATTCGGCTTTGCTAGCTAAATGGCTTTGGAGGTTCAACAACGAAAGGGAGAATCTGTGGTGCAAGGTGATCGTTAGCAAGTATGGAATCCATGCGAATGGGAGGGATTTAAATCCGAACGCAAGAGTGTTGTCGGTTTGCCTGTGGAAATTAGTTTTGGTCTTAGCCCCCCTGTTATTCTCTATGGCTCGGTTCTTGGTAGGGTGTGAATCCTCCGTCTTCTTTTGGCATGATGTGTGGACTGGGGAGGTCCCCTTGAATATTCACTTTCCCATAATTTTTAGACTGGTCCAGTTTCAGTCCTCTTTGGTGGGTGAGGTCCTTTCTTGGTCGGGATTTGATCTGGTGTGGAATCTTCCTCTTCATAGGAATATTAAGGAGTTGGAGATGGTTGAATTGGCTTCTCTCTTTGAGTCTATTAGGGATATAGTTGTGTGTTTAGAGTGGTCGGATAGGCGTATTTGGTCTCCGGATCCGATAGGTGTTTTCTCGTGTAGGTCTTTTTTCGACCAGTTCCGTTCTAATAGACTTGGGTATCCTATCTCCTTTTCTGCCCAGTCTGTGCGGTCATCTCCCGCTCCACCTAAAGTCAGGGCTTTTGTCTGGTCTGCACTGATTTATCGAATTAACACGGCAGATATGATCCAAATGTGAAGGAGGTACATGGCTCTCTCCCCGCATATGTGCTTTATATGTAGAGAGGAGGAGACATCTAACCATTTGTTTCATCACTATTCTGCGGCGGTTGAGATTTAGAGTTTCTTTCTGAGGATTATTGGGAGGGTGTGGGTTATGCCGGTGGGCATATGCCATCTGTTAGCTCAGTGGAGGTTCCCGGAGTTGGTGACAAGGGGACAGATTCTGTAACGTCTGGTTTTTCAGGCTATTTTATGGCATATCTGGAGGGAACGTAATATGAGGATTTTCTAGGATACTTCGTCCTCGATTTTGAGTGTGATTGAGGGGATCATGGTATCTGTAGCTTTGTGGGCCTCGGTGAGGGATCAGTTTGCTGGTATCTCGGCGGCGGATATTCGGAGAGAGTGGTATAGGATCTCAGTGTGTGGCGGTCGTCCTATGACGTTACACTCTGTTTGGCGTCCCCCAAAGGCTAAATGGGTGAAGCTTAATTTTTCTGGCTTATCCATGGCGCCCCTTGGCATCTCCGAGCTTGGTGATGTGTTTAGAGATAGTGAGGGGGCTACCTTTTTCGCCTTCTCTGGTCTTGGTGGTGGTGGTGAGTCAGTGAAGGCCGGGTTGGTGGCTCTGGTAGCCGGGTTGAGGATTGCTAGGGCGCAGGGTTACCTGGAATTTGATTGTAGAGAGCTCTTCGTTCCATTTTGTTTTGGGGGGCCAACTTGGGGGCTGGGCTTTGGCTAGGAGGGGTTTGGGGAGGACTGTCATGTTCGAGGGGATCTCAACTTTGGAGATGATGCAGGAGATGGTTTGATGGCTTTTGTGACCTTGGTTGGGTGGTGTTTACCATTGAGTGTGGGGTCTTAGGTTTGGTTCATTTATGTTATTTTCTGTTTTATGGTCCCTTGGCTGGAGATTGTCTCTCCAGCCGGGGTGTTTATGTTGCCTTCTCTCTATTTCCCATCTTTTATTTAATTCATCATTTATCAAAAAAAAAAAAAAACGATAGTTCCGCTTCCACGTAGCCAACCTCTTCTCCATCTTATCTATTATCAGATTCCAAAATTGAACACAACTATGATTCCCATTCAGAGGCAAACCCAAGTACTTCATCGACTACTCCCCTTCCCACAACCCATGATCCTAATACACTCCTGAAGATAATTTTTTTCCACATTCAGACAAGACAGAATACTCTTCTCCAAATTAACTTATAAGGGTTGTTTAAAACTTGGGGGAGGGGGAGGGGGGGAACCCCTCAAAAACCCCACATTTCCCCCATGGATATGGCACTTGATTTCAAGGTTTATATATCTTTTAATTTGACTTACATTCACTTTTAATTTGACTTAATTACATATAGCATCCTTTTTATAGCTTACAGACCCGACAGTGTGTGTAATGACTTTTAATGTGTAGGCATTTTTTTGTATTTTTTTGATGTATTTGGATGCATTTAGGCCTTAATTAGATGTTTAAAGTTTGGGGCAAAAAATCCATCAAAAAGCCATGGTTTCCCCACACTTTTAATTTGACTTAATTACATATAGCATCCTTTTTATAGCTTACAGACCCGACAGTGTGTGTTATGACTTTTAATGTGTAGGCATTTTTTTGTATTTTTTTGATGTATTTGGATGCATTTAGGCCTTAATTAGATGTTTAAAGTTTGGGGCAAAAAATCCATCAAAAAGCCATGGTTTCCCCACATTTCCCCCTTTTTTCCCCATGTCGACTACATGTCACCGACATGTCCCCAGAGCCATCTGGCAACATGCCAGGCGACATCGACATGGTGAACCTTGCTCCCCAGCCCATCCTCCGGCCTAGGCGGGATGTTCAAATTATTTTGAACGCATTGCTGGTTGTGGTCCTCATCCCCCATCACTGACTCACCAACCCCCATCCCTTTATCAAATACAGTCACGACAAGTGCCCAACTCAGGGGGCCGTACATTGCCTTCCTCGTTTCTTCCTAGAGACATGAACATGCCTGAGCCAACTAGTTTTGTGGCCGGAACTGCAATGGAAGTTACATAACAGCTCGACCCATCCCACAAAGCAATAAGCCTTGGAAGTTTCCTGATAAACACCTCCTTAACCCTCAACTCAGCTCTCCCAAGGTCGTTCGCCATTATAGAGATTGTTCCAATGTCCTTCAAGTCCCCCTAATAAATCACTAATCATCTTGAAGGTATCCAACGCTAACAAATGTGCTGGAATGCGTTCAATAGCCACGCAGACACCTTCGTTCTCCATCGGACCAACTAAAATCCGATCCCCCACTGGGCACTTGTAAAGGTACACATCCTCCCTTGTCCATAACTCACCGTCAAGGTTATCAAAACGCCTAGGCAATAGACCTGGCCATCGCCTAGGCGACATTTAAAAAAAAAAAAAAAAAGAGCTATAATAAATAAATACCATATATATCATTTATAGAAATGTAATATGCCAATATTTGAAATAGAATTTAATAATTTTATAATTCAGAAGTAATAATTTCATAATTTAGATAGTTAGAAACATAACTAATAATGTTTTTGACAATTGTAACATAATTAATAATTGCATAACTCAGATCAAATATTTAAACTTAGAAATTAAATTCAGAAAACATAATAAGCAAAAAAAAAAAACACAGGGGCAATCGGCACAATAGGAGGAAGGGGAAAGTCTAGAGAAAGAGGAAGGAGAGAGAGAGAGAGAGAGAGAGAGAGAGAGAGAGAGAAGGTTGGCAATCGGTAGTCAGCAATTGCAGAGTAGCCGAACTGCCGCAGCTTATTTGAAAAAAAAAAACGAAGAGAGGGGACAAGGGAGAGAAGAGGAGAAAAGAGAGAGTGAGAAGTAGAGAAGCAGAACAGGGCTTCACTCTTCTTCTCAGTCGTGTCAGAAAAAAAAGGGGGCCGAGAGAGAGAGAGAGAGAGGACATACCCAGTTTGACTCGTGTTCAAAAGAGATAGAGATAGAGAAAGAGAGAGAGAGGACATACCTGGTTTGTCTCATGTTCAAGCTCTGGGGTTCAACTGTTGAACTTTAAGTCTTCAACTCATAAAGAGGCTTATTGTCTCATGTAATAAAGACCTTTAAATATTTAATTTAACAGATTAAAAACAAAACAACATAAGTAAACTTTAAATAATAAACTAATTAGAATAAAAATAATTAATAAATTGAAATATAAATTACAATTAATCAATTTTACAACTCGGGCGACCACCAGGCCAAATTAGGCAACCAAGAGGTCGCCTTGTGGCCCAGGCAGTCGCCCAGGTTTCCAGGCACTCACCTAGGAACACTCAGCCTAGGCGGGCATCGCCTGGACCTATGAAAAAACGTCCAGTCACCTAGGCGTTTGCCTTTAATAAATAATAACAACCCATCTTACCTCTTGTTCTAATCGTACGAAAAACAGAGCTTTGCCCAAACTAATAACGCTCAACCTCCCAAATCCAAACCCTAGACATTCCTCTCTGATTCTACTTTGTACGGTTTTCCAATCACCACGAACGAAAGGGGCGTGGAAGCAAATCACCAATGTCCATTTCGTATCTCTTGGTCATACTGTCACGACCAGAGCCCATCCGTAGTTGACGATGCTGCCAGAGAGTGTTTGATTCCTATAACTCCCTAGTTCCTTCCCTTACTCTTTCGGGGCCATGGGATTCAATACAGCTTCCATTCCGATGGGTAGACCAACGTAGACCGACCATTCTGCGTAATTGCCAAAACCATATTTGTTAAGTCCATCTATTACTTTGAATGCCTTTGGGGAGAATGAGAATACACTGCTGAGCATCCTTGACGAATGATGATATTTTGATAAACTCTCCTCTCACGTTCCTTCGTCGTTCTAGTAGCAGGACTCTACCTGCAACTCAAGAGGATCCTAGACCTCCAATTGTGTCCTCTTTTTCACACAATGATTCCATCTTTCGATGAATCCAATCCACTTCATCTCCTTGGACTCAACTTCTTACATTCGATACAAACAGTCCGACGCACTGCTCCATTCGCCATTAAAAAAAGAGAGGTTTTTTGGAAGCCCATTATCCCTTCAAAGGTTCAATTTTTCCTAACCCTTTAATAATTTATGTAATAAGCAATATAACAATCAACAAACCTGAATCTGTGATAGCTGCAGTATGAATCCCACTAGTTGCAATTTAGCAGATTTTTCCATTCCAAGAACCTTTAACCAATCTATGCAGCAGTTCTCTATGATAAACAGAACGCTCAAGAGCACCAAAACCATCGTAACCCCTACGCACCTCAGGAGGTGGCTATATATGGGATCCTCATGTCGGATGAATCAGGGTCTGTTGAAGAGACCAACACGGACGCACTCTGGCTCGATTACCATCATTGTCTTATTGACATCATATCATGTTCAGTGTCATAATAATAATAAATTTCCATTTTTTATAAAATAAAATTTGTAGCCTCACAAGTTTGGCTACCGGAGACCATTTTGCACTTTAGGTTTGGGGGTGAATGCATGAATCGGGGGCAGTGAATACGATCACCTAGGAATATCCGGCCTTTCTCACGTTGATCACAAATATATCATATATGTAGTGTCAATTTTCACACTTGGCTACAGAAAAAGAAACTTTATGAAGATGCAACAGTACTAAACAGTTCTGATCATTCAATCAACTGATTAAACAAAGATATAATAAGAAAAATCAAGCATTGTACATAATGCATATAAATGATTTCAGCTGAAAACATAAAAATGTAATTCATAAAATTGATAGTACTTACGAATCATAATAGGAAGCTTGTACAACTGACAGGAAAGAAATCAAGGATAGAAATGAGAAAAATGCTACAAACAATTTGTTTTATTTAGTTTTTACTTTTTCCAGTAATATAAAAAAGCAGCTTTTTCCTTCTTCTTTTTTAATGGAACTTAACTTATAGCAACATAAATTCTTTTCTATTTTTATTGTACTTATCCTAAAAGGCAATTGCTTTTCATTTTCTTATAAACAAGACCACCATAACAAGCAGAAATGTCCTTAATAAAATAAATAAATAAAGGATACGATAAGCTGAGAGCAGCTGATCGTCCTTCAAAACTTTTCCACGGCATATTAAGCGCTGTTGTTCCGATAACACACCAGTAACAGTAGCAATCTGCTCCTTTAAAGCGGGAACTGGCATCTGCATGTCATTAAGAAGAAAATGGAAAACATGAAATCAAGTGCCCCTTTGAAAAAACTCAACTTTCAAGGAAAGGTGAAGAACAACCAAAATTATGGAGTGTTTTAAATTTAGGCAAAATTTCCCCGAAATTTCTTGGTCCTTTGCTAGAGATGATATCTGCAGGGGGGATTTTCCCATTTTACCGAAATTAGCGATATATCGTCAACTTATCGATATATCACCGATATCAGTGATATGTTGAATTTTTTCTTCATTAAAAGTGGTCGACACAGTCGACATGGGGGAAATTTCAATTGAAATATCCCCCATTTTCACTGAAACCTCCCTTTCTCAGCAAGGTGACCAAAAATCAAGTTTTTTTGTTTTTTATTTTGCATCTTCTTCAAGATTTGAGTTATAAAATGCAATCTAAAGACTCCATTAATAAGATCTGACAAGAATAACCTGGCATACTGAAGATTGAAGCATTAATTTTGGAGATTTGTGAGGTATATCTAACATACTCATATATTTTGTTTAAAGTTGTATTTTTTGCATAACTTTAGTTTCATTAGGTTGAAAATGCATGTTCATGCATTTACTCAAACCAGATGAACACTCTAACTCTATATGGATGTGATACTCATTGCCGTCGTACATTTGATCATGTATTTGGATGTTGCATTTTTAGTTGTTTTGACATTTAGATATACTTTGACTCTTATGTGGATGGTAGTTTACATTTTCACATTTCATATAGCAATTCATATTTACAGGCTAACGGCAAGTATGTTACTCCTATATGTTTGTTCATCACAATGAGTGGTTTTTTATTGTTATATTTTGAGTAATTTGTTTATGTTTATGTATGTTTTAGTGATCCCTGAAGTTTCATTAAAAAATTCAAGTTTTTCCTAATTTTTCCCCCATTTCTTCCCGTATGGTGAAATATTCTACCAAAATGAAAATATCTCTTAATATTTTGGCAAAATTTCCCCTAGGTCGCTATGGCGGAGTTTACAGCGAAATCGACATTTAAAACAGCCATAACCAGCAGATATAATGACGACAAAGTGCAGTACAGACCTTATATATGCTACATGCACGTATGTAAACTTATTTTTCTCCCATGGAATTTCTAATTTATAGTGTGCATGTGCTTTTGTACTTACTGTCCACATGGAAAACCCTAGATGACGTAGATCAAAATGGAGGGAATAGGAGAGACGTTAACACAATAATGGCTGTAACCACTCTGCACACCAATTCCACCACCGTTGCTATTATCTGAGTTGAGTCGAGAAGGTGTGGTAGGTAGGCCACGGATGAAGATTAGAATCAATAGATATGCAGACAGCTACTAGCGTGCCTCAAAAGATTTCTCAATTCTTGTTGAGAAATCAGGTGTTCGATATGGTTAAGATATTCAAAGAAAGGTGCTACTCCTCCTAAGATTGCAAGAATTGGTCTTCAGTCTCCCAAGATCCCTTTCCAAAGAATCTGCAGAGGAAGGAGGTTTAGCTCTCCAAAAAAGGATCCCAAATCTTAGAAGTCTGTCGGCCAATTCTTCAGATCTAGACACTTAAGAGGAATATCTGGGAAGAGCTGAAAGAAATCTTTGTAGAAAAAAGGTCAATAGGTTACTTATAGATGAAGTAAGCTATCAGATGTTGACATTTGTCAAAATCTGAGGTGGCAAACAGGTCATCCATTGACCCACCTGACATCTCTAGACTTTAGGTCAAAATATTAAAGTTAGACCCAACGGTTAAAGAATCCCATGCCTTTGGCCTTCACGCCTTAAGGACCGAGTGCATCAACTGTGTGGGCTCACGCCCATATGCAGCTGATGCATGCGCAACAATAAGAATATTATTATTTAAAAATAAACCAGTAGTATATGATTTTTATCGATTAAAAAAAAAAAAAGTATACGATTTTTTAAGTCGTGCACAAATGTCAATGATGAAGTGAGATTAACCAGAGGCCGAATGTCAAATCTGGACTGCCCAATCCAGGGTTGGCTTTTGGTCCAAGTTGGCCGCCCAATTCAATGTTGGCATCCAGTTTGGTTCAGCTATTGAACCGGTTCATGCGCAAAGTCTTGTCTTTTCCTCTTTTCATGTATTTTAACATCTGCTTAGGCAAATTTTGCCACTTCAAGTTAAGAACACTTAACCAAACATTTCTTAACATTGCACAATCACCAAGAACGACCGACTGTCTGTCAGAAGATGGAAACCTGATGCGACCCGACCAGACAGCTAGTCTCATCGACGAAATGCACTTTTCATTCTTGTTTCACACACACGAATATATTTATGCAGCTTTTTGGCCATGTAAGCATAGCTTGTGTTGATGTAGTGTGCAAATCAAAACGGCCCCAACATAATGCATTCAGGAAATTGAAGACCACAATAGTAGAAAATAGAAATACATGCTATATTTAGTCTTAATCAGCATTCTAAAAGGCATTAAGGCTACATGCCCCAAGCTTGCCACGAAGCACAACCTCGATTCTCAAATAATCTAAGGCCCGCACCTCAATGCATGACGCACACGATTCACCTTGTGAACACGTCATACATTGACCAAGAATAAGGCTCTTACCAACAAAAATTAATGCGTTAACCCAACCATGGTTCAAAATATCTTAACTTGTCCACGGATACAATCAATACGTATCATGTATCCACCGTCTCAACACAATAAACATTTGCACTTTAGTACAAGTTAATTTCTAAAATGTACCGGTCAATACATATAACATATCGATTGTATCGGCCAATACGATCTATATGTTACAATATATCAACCAATACACTATAAATGCAATGCCTTTTTTACATGTAAAGACATGAAAAACGAACTGTTGACTCCATTGTTCGACTCTCTCTCTTCCTAACCAAAAACCAAACTCCATTGAAATACAACCAATTTCGTCCCAAAGTCTTCCTAGTTTGATTGAAAACATCTATTATTTGGAGCTTAGAAAGCACTTTTCCTCTTCTTGCATATTTTTCGAGGTCTGCATAGTAAGAGCTTTTCTTTTCATGCTAAATTATATTCATTGTGTCTAGAAGCATGTTTTGGAGTATTACACGATTCTAAGAATTTCATGTGAAATCTATAGATCTAAATGCCTATTTTTCAAGAAATTTGCAATGTTTGTAGAGATTTTTTGAAAAATAAAAAATTATCTTTTCTTTCACATATTAAGCCATATTGTTTTGACCTATAGTTTCTATATGCGATGAATCTAAGGCTGACTTATAACCTTAATAGATTCATGCTAATGTTTGAAAAAACTGTTTAAATATTTATTTTATTATAAAATAGTATGATATTTTTTAATAAAGAAGCGTAATTAATGTTTCTTTTTTATTGTATTACATCAGTCCATGGCTAATGTATCAGTTTCATGGAATGAAATCTATCATATTCTACAGACCGTCTAATTCTTTTTTGAATTATTTTAATAAAAACAGTATTGAAATGTGAAATTTTTTACTAAATCAGTTAAATAATGTTGAATAATTGTTTCTTGCATGTTATTTCATCTTTATATGCTTAGTTTAAGGTTTTTTTTTGTGTGTTTTTTGTGTTATAGTGCTTTTTTTATTTTATTCTTAGTTTCATAACTGTTTGTATCAAGTAGTAAAATGTGCTCCTTTTTGTTCTAAGATGTTTCTAAGGAATTTGAGTTCTTTTCTTCATATTTGAACTTTAAAAGTATGATTATATACACTTTTTTTATAAGTATAATTATGTCTTGAAATTGATTGTATCCTATTCCTTATAGATAATGGATGTATTATATAGGCTTTGCTCTATATTTCATTAATTGTTGTGTCATATTAAAGCTTTCCATCACATTTCACAATTTTTTTAAGTTTCAATGAGCTTACGCGCATACCAATTTGTGTCCACATTGATATATAATATGTCAGTGAGTACATGATATGAAAGTTATATCAATTCATCATCTGACAGCTCATCTTAGCATCTAAAGCATATTGCTTTATGTATCCAATAGTTTCCATAAGTTTCCAATGTTTCCATTTTCTCCAATTTTCATTTTTTTTCAAGCTTCTCATATCAATGTAGGCTTCTTAAAAAGTTGAGACCCACCCTTAAGAATTGACAAAATGTGTGGATTATATTAAACATATACATGCAATGTAGCTTTTTTACTCCATTGCAAATGTTTGCATGGTCAAAATCAGTAACGTGAATTCATGACTAAACACCATTTATTAGTATGTACAAATAAATGTAAAGAAACAAATGTATGGGTACACACACAAGTGTGTGCGTATTTGAAGGTATATAAACATATTTAAACAAAAACTTAAATACTAATTGAATCATTTTCTATTTATTTTAGATTTAATTTTTCAATGAAAACTGAATTATTTATATACTAGTACTTAATTACAAACAAATATTTTTGTTATGTTTCTGAACCCTCTTCAGTTTTTCTCATTCTTCAGATTCAAATAATAAGGGAGCATGGGGCTTTGATTCGAGTCTATCTCATGCCTGAGGATGTCTTAACGCCTTCACCTTTTAGAAAACTGGCTTTGGGATAAGACATAAAGATCAGTAATTAAAGATTCACAGAGTTTGCCTAATAAAAAACTGACGGTTTGAGAAGATTTTCAGGCTTGTACATTAGTCGAGACCATATGTAATTCATACTAACTACCAAAAGAACGCAGATGGCCAATAAGCATATGGATTAACAAAAGGCAAATGGTATTTACACATTTATTGACTCGCAGAGTGTATGTCTGAGAATCCAACGTTTTGATCTTTATCTCAATAGTGGTTTCAGAACATTCAGCCTCATTGCCCCCAGAAATCATTACTTCATCAGCCCCATTACTTCCCATTCTTCTCAGAAGCTCGTTTTTTTTTACCTGGAAGGATTGAAACAGCAAAAAAAACAATCAAGTTAAATTACAAAAACAGCCAGAAAGGACTTCACCAGACACTCGGATAAATTTAGAGAAATGGTTTCAAAATAACAAATTCTATAAAACTTGAATGCTTGATCCCCGCACATCCACTGCCCAAAAATGAAAGGAAAAACATCAGGTCGCCAATTAAAAATAAGAGCTTCAACTTCTGCTGGTCTGTGCAGATTGCAGACAGAATTCTTGGTTGTGTTGAGCAGCTGAGGATGGTGCAAAGGCATGAGAAGGAGAGGTTTGATTTGGAATTTATGTCCCGTGGCTGTATGTTAAACATTACAAAGGGAAAGAAAGCAGCACATTTTTGAAGGGCAGGAGTTGAGCATTGAGAAGATACTCTCAAGAACAAAACAGTTAGGGTTTCAATGGGCTTCATGTTTATTAGAATTCAGGGCATTCCTTTCTCAGACTTTTTAAAGGGCTGGGAAGTTCACTAAGGCATTTCTAAGATGTAATTATGGTTTCTAAAGGATACCATTTCTGTTTTCTGGGGGTACACTGTTATGTGTATCCCGGAAAGGACTGTTTTTGCTTGTTTTACAAACATACATCTATGATGTAATACATTAGATTTTATACATTATCAAAAAATAAAAAATAAAAGAGCTTCAATTTTTCAGCCCAGCAGAACAGCACAGCAGGAGCCTTGCGCCTCAAGAAGCGTGAGGTCTCAGGTTCAAGTCCCTGGGCTTAAATGATACCTGTGGCTTGCGGGTGGTTGCAGGTATCCGGGGTTCACCCCGTCATACCAAGTACGGTCGGGTTCCACATTACAAAAGAAAAATGGAAAGTGAATGCCTTCAAGCAAAGCAATAAAAGGTACAATTTGTTCGAGTATCTATTTCCAATAAATGGTACAATTTGTTCCAATGTTTATTTCTGAAAAATTCAACAAAACAAAAATAACATGTATGCAATAAAAATACAGTTTGTTCAGGTATCTATTTCTGAAAAATCCAACAAAACAAATATAACATGTATGCACTATGAAGTACTCTAAAACAGAAGTCATATATGACCAAGGGGAAGAAAGTTCAGATTTTCCATTCCAAACAAGCAGAAGAATGCCATCCTCTACAAAATCAATACTTGTGATACGCTCCAAAAGAGGAGGGGTCAGTTAGCCATCTCCCCTCATATTTGTTTCATGTGCAGGAGTCGGGGGGAGTCTGTGGATCATTTGTTCCTTCATTGTGACTTTGCCAGGAGGATTTGGATGTATTTCTTACAGAGTATTGATACAGGTTGGGTGATGCCGGAGAAGTTGGTACGTTTGTTTGATCAATGGAGATTCAGAGGGGTGGGAAAGAGGGGGGAGACATTTCTTGAGTTAATTTTTTTTTTGCCATACTGTGGGCTGTTTAGGGTGAACAGAACAGAAGGATCTTTGAGGATCTAGAGAGGAGTTTATCATCTGTGATTGATTCTATTGTGGGATCTGTGGTTTCTTGGGTGGCAGTCAGAAAAGAGTTCAATGATTTCTCAGTTGATTTGTTACTCCGGGGATGAAAGGACGTTATATTTTCGTCTCCTGTTGTTACTCGACAGTCTCGGGTTTGGACCCCTCCTATTTGTGGTGTCATTAAACTTAACTTTGATGGTTCTTCTATGGGTAATCCAGGGAACTCTGGGATTGGTGGAGTATTCAGGGATTCAGATGGGGTTATTATTCATGCATACTCAGGTCCTATTGGTGTGGGTGATTCTACCAGAGCTGAGCTTTGGGCTCTCATTGCTGGTCTTAAGGAGGCTTTGAAGCTAAGCATCGAGGTCCTTGAGGTGGAGGGGGACTCATTTTCTGTGATATCCTGGATGTCAGAGGATGCTTGTTTTCCTTGGCAATATGCTCACTTGGTTCGTCTTGCTAGATATCTTAGTAGGGAAAGGAGGTTGTCTTTTGGTCATGTTCCTAGGTCGGCTAATTCGGTTGCCGATTCTTGGGCCAGAAGAGGTGTACTCAGGGAATCCTTTGTGGTGGTGGGTGTGCCAATTGAGGACAGCTTGGAGATGATAGTTTAGTACGGCTCTGGGTGGGGTTTGTCATGGACTGTTTTTATCCATGGTTCTATGTCGGATACGTAGAATGTATTTGCTGCTTTCTTTCATTTTTTCTGTTTGTGCATGTTTAGTTCCCTTCTCATGATCACAGTTTGTGATCATTGTATGTTCTTGTTTCACTTTGATTTATAAAATTGCTGTCATATATCAAAAAAAAAAAAAAAAAGCAGAAGAATGCAGGCCATGCCTATAAAAAAAAAAATAACAGGAATGCTTTAAAAATAAAGTGCATCCTAGTGCTCACCACAGACCAAAACAAGTCTGGGAAGTTTGTAGCCTGAGACAGACAACAAGGAATAAGTAACAACTAATAACTGGGTGCTTTTATAGTTCTATAAAATGCCTTGCTCTAAAAGCAAATTACTTGATACATCAATGATACTCGGGCAATCTATAACATGGTTCACAAAATTATTTAGAGACAAACATATCGGGTTTGGCTTATTAAGCTGAACTCAGATGGAGTCTAAGTTAACACAAACTGACTCAGGTTCTAGTGCTTCTATGGAACTGGTAAGAACCACTGCAGTCTGCTTACATGGTTTTATCAACCCATTTTTCAGTCATAAAAGATCTTTGTGATGGCCTACCTAATTTTCCTATCTTAGCCAGTTCCATTTTAACTGTCAGTTTATATGATAACAACAAAATGCCTGATCCCCAATTCCCAACTAGTCGGGTCTGCAACAGGAAACATGTTCTACCATTCCATTGTGTCAAAAAACCATATGTTCGGGCAGATTATGTGTACTTAAGTCATTTCTATCCGACTCCATCCA
>JAUPMG010010405.1:0-15687 GCA_031762675.1 Pachysandra terminalis
AATAACCATAAATCAATCAATTCCAAGATGATAACATATAGATGATTAATCACAATAACCATAAATCAATCAATTCAAATATGTAATCAATAATTAAATCATAAGTATAACCAATCAATCATAACAATCAATCTGGTATGGGCTAACCGGCACACCGGTTGGCCATTCGGTTGCCTAACCCTACTTGGCCGGCACACCGTCTGGCCATCCGGCAGGCTAGGCAGTGGGTCTAAAATTAATCAAATAACCTGGATAGCCACCAGCGGGCTGGCCGTCACACCAGCTAGCCATCCGCCAGGCTGTCCAGGGGTCAAATATCCAAATAACAAGCAATGGGGCCACTGGCAGGCCAATCGGCACGCCGATTTGCCTCCTGTATGCTAAGTAGTAGGCACAGATTCCCTTTCTGGGAACCGGCAAGGTCCAGGCAGGCTACCGGCACACTGGTAGGGCAGCTAGACCAGCTGGGTGCAACTGGCCGCCTAGCTAGCAGGTCGCCGGTTGGGCGCAGGTCAGGGTTTTTCAACACTCTTTGTATTTTTAAATAGTAATTAGTAAATCTCATAAACATAGACTCATATTAATTTCAACTTCCGAACCTAACCTAATAAAAATACCAATCAAATAATCAAAGTTTCATGCTTGGAAGAATTAAAATAAAATTATTAAGTTTTTTGAAGAATATATTTTATATGAGTTGAATTCGATGAAGTATGTCATATTCATTGAATATGGCTTATCACGTAATTCAAATCAAGATCATACACGAAATTGAGGTTACTTACCTTGATTGTTGTGCGAATTCTTGTTCTTCCTCAACCCAGTTCAAGTTTTGAATTATCTTCTTCTTCCTTAGCTCCAAATCTTCAACTTAGGTTTTCAGATTAATGGTTTGAACGACCGAACCGCACTCTAGATAGTTTTTATGAGTTAGAATTAGTTTAGGATTTTTCTCTAAGCCCAGCCCTTGATTTTAAATTAAATACTCCATACCTTTGATTTAAAATTACTAGCAATCCTAATACAATACAAACTTTATCTAAATCCTTTTTTATTAAGACTACGACTTGTCTAATTCCTATGTTTTATTGTCTTTTAATCCTAACCATTCATTTTGTTTTATTATTCCTGCGAAATCTCAGCCATTAGATTAACTTTGAGGTTATGATTGTGTGTGATGCACTCTAGATCCTCTATTGTGAACCCACCAATCATAATTGGTCAAAGTCAATTAATCAGCCAATTACTAAATTTTTTAATTTAGTCCCTAATTTCTAGCTAATTACATATTAACCTTGTTACTAATTACACTAAACTCCCCTTATTGAGTTAGGTTATTACAGCAATGGCGAATACAACAGAGATAGTTGCATGACAGTGACAGAAGTTGGTAAGGATTGGAGATTACCCTACATTGACTATTTATCTCTAGGTAAACTCCCAGACGATGCTACGGAAGCAGCCAAATTAAAGAGACGTTCCAGGAGATTTTTCGTAGTAGGGGACTGTCTTTATCGGCAAAGTTGGACTGGAAGACCTCTCAAATGTCTCAACCAAAAGGAAGCTGATGATGTAATGCAAGAGATGCATTCAGGAGAGTGCGGCACTTATCAAGGTTATCACCACTTGCTAGATCAATTATTGCAAACAGGGTACTATTGGCCTACTATGCAGAGAGACACACATGAATACGTGCGGCGTTGTTATCAATGCCAGGTGTTCGGCCAGAAAATTCATGCTCCTCACATGGAATTGCAACACATACCTACTCCATGGCCCTTCCACTCATGGGGTTTGGACCTGATCGGCCCAATCAATCCCAACTCAGGTGGCCACATATGGATACTTACCGCGATGGAATATTACACCAAGTGGGTAGAGGCTATCCCGATGAGGCATGCCACGGGAGCAGCCATTAGCAATTTCATCCGAGATCATATTATCTACAGGTTTGGTATTCTTGGCAGGATAATTTCGGACACTGGAACTCCGTTCATCAATAAGGATGTTCGATTAATGACAGAAGACTACGGAATCAAGCATGTCAGATCCACTCCTTATTATCCAAAGGGGAACGAGAAAACTGAGGCTACCAATAAGACCCTTGTTAGGATTCACAGTCGCATGATACATGATCAATGGAGAAAATGGCATGAGAAGCTCACTACAGCTCTGTGGGCGAATCGTAGTACAAAGAGATCCTCAACTCAGGATTCTCCTTTTGCCTTAGTCTACGGTAGCGACGCTGTCATACCAGCTGAGATCAAAGTACCCTCCACTTGGATAGCCCTAGCAGCAGTTCAAAGCAACGACGAAATGGATGAAACTGGTGGAAGAATCCAGGAATTTGATCTCGTCGATGAGAGGAGGGCCAATGCGGCAGATAAAGCCATCGTGTATTGAGCTCGTCTCTCGCGAGCATACAATAAAATGGTCCGTAGTCGTGATTTCAAAGAAGGAGACAAAGTTTCGAAGGTGGCCATGCACGTGCGCGCCAATTTATTAGCTCCTAAATTTGCTCCGTAATGGGAAGGCCCATACATCATACATGAGATCGGTACTAGCGGATATTATCTCCTAAATCAGATCGACGAGACACCTTTGAACAATCCCATCAATGCCAAATGGATTAAATTATATCATGGGGGCTATTCAGACGAGAGCTAAGTTTAGTCTTTGTATCCTTTTCTTAGCATTTTAACAGGTAGGTAAAAGTTTTATGTTGATAATTGCTTACTATCATGTGTAAATAGAGATCACTATGAGTGAAGAACGAAAGGATAATTCTCATTTCTAGCACAAATTCTTTCTTTTACATTCAAATAAAAAAAACAAACACTGACACAATAAGACATCTCTCTCTCGCTACTATGCGACACTCCTACGCCAGTCAAAAGGAAATACTGATACTAAATCGACCAAAAATAACCGGACGGAGCATCATCCCCTCCTTTATTCGTTATTCTCCTCTTCTTCACTAAGTTCATTGGCAGGATCTACGGGCATCACACCAAAATACGATAGCATATGAGCTTTGAAGACGTTTAAACCACAAATGCAGTAGAAGAATTTCCTACGATGATCGGCGATGTCCTCTCTGACTCCTATCAAGCTATATGGCTCAGCCTCGCGATGGATGGCGCGGGCTTTCCCCCTCAATTGAGCACGGTGAACATCATTGGGAATCATTTCCCTTTGATGTTCCAGTACTATTGCCCGAGCCTCCAAAGACGATGATGCTTGATAGGAGGGATCCATTCTGATCGCCAGAAATATGTTATCACAATTTCCCACCTCATGCTTTAACTTCTCCATCTCTCCATAATACTTTCGCGCCTTATAAAATAGGTGTAGTCAAGAAACTGACAGTAAAAATGCCCATTCAGAGAAAGACGACGAAGTCGATGGAAGAGACCTTTGTAATATGGGCCTGTTCTTTCAAACGATAGCGAAAATTTGCAGTTTCTTGGGATTGGCGGGTGATTACCGAATATTTATTGAAGGATTCTCAAGTATTGCATCCCCGCTAACCAAGATGAATCGGAAGGACGTTAAGTTCATTTGGGACGTTAGTGGAATCAACTTCGTAGTCTACATAGACGCATCACTATCCGAGCTTGGTTTTGTTTTAATGTAAGGTGGCATGGTTGTAGCATATGATTCAAGGCAACTAAAGACGCAGGAGAGAAACTATCCCACTCACGACTTGGAGCTTGCAGCGATCGTGTTCGCGTTGAAGATCTGGAGCCATCACCTAGTAGGCGAAACATTTTAGGTATTCTCAGACCATAAGAGCCTCAAGTATTTATTTTCTCAGAAAGAAATGAATATGCGCCAGAGAAGGTGGATGGAGCTCATGAACGATTACAATATTTCCCTTCATTACCATCCGGGCAAGGCCAATGTAGTGGCAGATGCTCCCAGCTGGAAACCTTGAAGTGTCGTAGCCCACATGCTAGTTCAGGAATGGAAGCTCTACGAAGCACTTGCAGATTTCAACTTCGTAGCTCACATGACTAGTCAAGGTGTAAGACTGTGCAACATGCTCGTCAAGCCATCACTTAAGACAAGGATCATTGACATTTCAGCAGAATGAGAAATGGATGCAGGACTTAGCTCCAGATGAGGAAAGAACCGACTTGACCAAGGCCGAAGACGGGAGCGTCAAATTTAAAGGATGACTTTGCGTACTAGAAGACGAAGGTCTGAAGATTGAGATTCTGACCGAGGCTCACAGATCTCGGTATTCTATTTATCCGGGCAGAACCAAAATGTACTACGACCTCTAGCGTAACTATTGGTGGAGTCGAATGAAGGTAGAGATCGAAGAATTTGTATCTAAGTGCGCAATTTGCCAACAAGTGAAAGCAGGGCACAGAAGTCAACAGGGATGCATCAACCTTTACCCATTGGACTTCCGAAGACATGCAACAGCCACGACATGATCTGGGTAATCGTGGATCGCTTAACCAAGTCAGCTCACTATATAACTTCGAAAACTACGATGAACACTGATGACTTGGCGAGACTATACGTGAGAGAGGTCATTCGTCTGCATGGAGTACCCATCACTATAATATCAAATCGAGGTTCACAGTTAATTTCGAGATTCTGGAGAAGTCTGAACAAGGCGTTGAGTACACAGCTGAACTTCAATACCGCCTTTCATACTCAAACGGATGATCAGACCGAAAGAGTAAATCAGGTACTTGAAGATCTCCTGAGGTCATGTATCCTAGATTTCAAAGCCAGCTGGGAGGACCATCTAGCACTCGTCTAGTTCTCCTACAACAATAGTTATCAAGCGAGCATAGGGATGGCACCATTTGAAGTTCTGTATGGGAGACCTTGCCGATCACCTTTGTGTTGGAATGAAGACAGTGCACTTGTGCCATTGGGACCAGAGATCGTGTGGCCGAGACAACTGAAAAGATCGTGCTAATCAGAGATCGATTGCTTACAACTCAACATCGGCAGAAGAGGTATGCAGATGTAAGGAGGAAATTAGAGTTTATGGTGGGAGACTGGGTATTTCTTAAGCTCTCACTGACTAAGGGGGTATTCAGATTCAGTAAAAGTGGTAAGCTGGCGCCAAGGTATATTGGACCCTTCGAAATTTTCGAGCGAATTGGAGAAGTACTTTATAGAGTGATACTACCATCCTCTATGGACTTAGTGCACGACGTCTTCCATGTTTCTATGTTGAGGAAGTATCATCCAGACCCAGCTTCCATAATCGACTGGCAGACGATAACATCAGAGAAAATGCTACCTACGAAGAGCTTCCTGTGGAAATCCTAGATCGAAAGGAGCAAGTATTACGAAACCAAGTCATTGCTATGGTGAAGGTCTTGTGGAACAATCACGGGACGTCGGAAGCAACTTGGGAGCTTGAAGAAGAGATGCAAGCTAGGTACCTGCAACTTTTCAAATAAGGTCAATAAATTTTGAGGACGAAATTTTCTTTAAGGGGGGTAGGCTGTAATGGCCTGAACCAATTAGGAGTTAATTAATTGTGTTTTAACCCTTATTGTGAACCTGTTTACCCACTTGATCGCCAATCGGAGTTGAATCAGCCATGCGATTAAATATGATATGATCGTGTAGATCCTAGTGTTTTATACCATAGTGAAACTCTTGTTGTTGAATGAAAATTTTCTAAATAATATAAATTGGGTGATAAGGTGTATGGTTAAGATTGGGTGGTTGTAAATGAAGGGTTAGGATTGGGGTAGTTAGACTTGGAGAAGGGAGATGTTGGTATGTGCCTTGGAGTAGGTTGAAGGAGAGAGAATGAGAGAAAATCTCATTTTGTCTCTTGAGAAACTTGGAAGGCTTAAGGATTTGGAGAAGTGGTTATTCAAAGGAGATTGGTGAAATATTGCTTGAAGATCCAAGTCATAATTTCGCGAATATAAATAGTTGAGTCTTGGAGTTCTTTATTTTACATCTATTTTGATTTCAGTCTCATATTGAGAGGATTTTGGAATGGACGTTGTCTCTTAGGGTAGTTTAAATGCTTCTTTGGATGCCATTGAATATGTGAGACTGTATGAAATTGATTTAGGATGGAAAACCCCGTTGTTTTGCCCAGTTCGCGACGTTCAGCATCCACTTCGGCGTGCCGAACGGTCGCCGAACATGAATTCTGGGCCAAGGGAGGACATTTCGGTGCGCCGAAAGGTCACTGAGCTTGAATGTCAGCCGAAGAGGTCGCCGAGTTAGATTCGGTGCGCTGAAATTTGCTTCGGTGCACCGAATAGTGCGCCGAAAGGGTTGCCAGGATTGTGAGTTCTGGAAATGTTGCCGAATCTCAGGGTGGTCCGCCGAAGAGGTCGCCGAAATTAGCTTCAGTGCGCCGAAGGGAAGCTGACGAGGTCGCTGAGGATGTGAGCTCTAGAAATGTCGCCGAATCTTAGGTGAGGTTCGCCAGGGAGGTCGACGAAGGGGATATCAGTGCGCTGAAGGCTATGCCGAAGACCTCGTCGAACCTGTAGAATACACCAATTTGATTTAATTAGTGGTAGTTTACTTGTGTGTTGTGGAAGTAATTAAATGCCATGCCTGTCCACTTATTGTTGTACGACTTTGTATTTGAACTTGTGTGACATGATAATATAGGTTAATTGAAATGTTTTGTTGGATTGTGGTGTGTCCCTTGTCTATGTACAATAATATGCGTGATGAAATCGTATGCCATACTTAATGCACCCAGTACACTAAGTCATGCATAACGCATTGTAGGTTTGATGCACATGGTGTGTTAATAGCATAATTTTTATCTTGTATTGGATTAGCTAGGTGTTAATTAACATTGTGGGATCCATAAATAGATGTATGTACTGGTTTGATTTCTAATACACCCTGTACACAAGAATGTATGCTTAGTTAGTGCGAACTATTGCACTTCACTACGTCACTGCACCGCATAGATTCTAGACCATCGATTGGCTAACGAGTGTAACCATGTATTCCAAGACCTCACGGTTGGGTCTAGTGACTGGATATGAGTGTCATGTGGATATCACATCTAGGGAGCAGCTGGTTGGATTAAGTTGAGGGCGTAGCTAACCCAATAGACTTTTCTTAGCCCGTGGGATCCGTGCCAAAGACAAGAAAATATAAGAAAGGACCTCTGTAGTTAGGTCAGATGATCATGTTTTCATGAGGGATCTGCAGGTTTCTACAAGTCTCGGTCTACGGACCACTGATCAAAAATAAGTGGGGGGATTGTGCCTCCTAAATTGAAAACCCTTAAAACTGCACGATACCCGTAGAATAGACCTATTTCCATGGACCGTACGTACAGGGGATGGATTCAGGTTGCTGGGACATCCTATGTGCATTCAGGTTGCTGGGACACCCCGAAATAGAGGCTGGATCAGGTGGAAATTGATTAGATTGACACTCTACCAGAGTTGCATTTGCACAGCATATAAAGTTGTTTGTTTGCTCACCTTGGTGAGGTTCTGTAACTTAAAATGCATAACATGCAAAATTTAATTACTTACCTCATACATTGCATTGTTTGACTTCTCTTATGTTTTGGAATCGAAAGAAATGTAGACGTAAAGAACTTCGGGGTAAACTTATATATTCGTGAAATTATAGTACTTACAAGCTTATAGCTTATGCTTTCTAACAACTTTTTTTCAGGGCCTATAGTTGAGTTCGTTGCCGAAGAGGAACCTCATAGAGAGGGAGGATTTGAAGAAGAAGGCGAATTTTACTCCTACGAGTAACACACGTTGTAATGATTCGTTTAAACTCTGATTTTTATTTTGGTATGTATATGGTGACACCCGTGTTGGTATCTCATGTAATCTGATTTGGAACCTAGAACAATTTTCTTTAAATTCCGCTGCGAATTTTGTAATTAAGTATTACATTATCTCTATAATTTTTGAATGATGGTTTCAACTGCTAGTACTATAAACTGTTATTCAACTGACACTCTCCTTCCGAGGAAGTGAAGGTTATAATCCGAACTCCTCTGAACCCTAAGTTTTCTCATGGGTTTGGGTCATGACACCACCCCCCTTATTTACCATTTTTCTAGGAAGGCAGCGGGTTAATTGAACTTGTGGGGGTGTCACATTAGGGTTGATAAATTGTCTCAAAGTTGATTAGTTATCATATTTTCTTTCGAATAAGATTATCATTTGTGTAGAAAGTAAGATAGAATCGTTTAGTATGTTGTATTATCACAGTTGGTATTGTACAGGAGAGTATTTTTAGTATTCTTATCTACTCCTAATTTAATTTTAATTATATGGACATAGATTTATCATCCGCTTTGATGTATTAAATTAAATTTCTTACTAGTTGTACAAGATGTGCAATTATTATATCACAGGGATGTTGAAATCAGACTCTTATCGAAGGGTCTGGGTCAAAGCTTGATATTTGTGTCTACACCTATATGAGTGCCTCAAAATTCGGGGTCTGATGTGTATCCATGGATTTCATTTTTGGTTTGCCAGACCATGGGTGGTTCAAATTCAGTTTGGGTGATTGTGGACCGGTTGACCAAATCGGCTCACTTTCTGCGAGTTTGAGTTTATACATCTTCTAATAAGCTTGTTAGATTGTAGGACAAGGAGATTATCAGAGTTCGTGCTATTCCGATGAGTATCATTTCGGATTTTGATTCTCAATTTACTTCTCAATTCTGGGTGATTTTGCAGAATGCCTTAGGTACTCAATTTGATTTCGGTACAACCTTCCATTCGAAGACTGATGGCAAGAGTGGGCGAGTGAATCAGATTTTCGAGGATATGATGAGGGAATGCATTTATGACTTTGGAGGTAACTGGTGGGATCATATTCCCTTATTTGAGTTTTATTATAACAACAATTACCAGTGGAGCATTGGCATTGCTCCTTTCGAGGCATTGTATGGGAGGCCCTTTAGATATCCAATTTGTCAGACCGAGGTTGGTGAGAGTAGTTTTCTTGGACTGAAGATAGTTCAGGAAACTACTGAGAAGGTGAAATTGATCAAAGAAAGGCTGAGAGCAATGCAAAGCAATTATGCAGACCGAAGGAGAAGAGACTTGGAATTTTCAGTTGGTGCCCATGTGTTTGTGAAGATTTCTCCTATGAAGGTTGTTTAAGGTTCAGTCAGAAAGGAAAATTGGATCCTCATTTCATTGGAAATTTTGAGGTGTTAGAGCCTATCTGGCTTGTGGCGTTCTGTAATAACCTGACCAATTAAGAGCTAATTAATTATATTTAAAACATTAATATGGGCTTATCTAACCATTTGAGTTATAATCGGAGTTGAACCGACCATATGATCTACTATGATGTGAATTGCTTGAATCTCATGCCTTGCACTATAGACAAACCCTTGTGATTAATGAAAATTTATTTTCAAATGTGTTAAATTTGGGTGATGAGGTGTATGGTAGGGATGAGAGTAGTTATAAATGGAAGGTTTAGATTTAGTAGTTCGAAAGGAAGGGTAAGGATTGGGTAGTTAGGATTGAAGGGTAGAGATGTTGACATGTGTCTTGGAGTGGGTTGAAGGAGAGAGGAAAGAGAGAAAGGGGTCATTAGTCTCTTGAGAAAAGAAGAGACAACAATTGGAGAGCAAAAAGTGTTGAAAAAGGAAGGATTCAAAGAGGAATTGCTGATTTTTCTTCAAGAGAAAGTTGCAAGTCATAATTTCAAGAATATAACTAATTGAATCTTGATTTCTCTATTTTTTATATCTATTTCGATTTTAATTTCATAATGTGAAGTGTTTGTGATGGTTAATGCTTTTTAGAATGGTGTAAATACTCTTTTCATGTTCTTGAATGTATGAGACCAAGTAAAAATCAAACTAGGTTGGAAAAACCCCTTAGTATTGCCAAGTTCGCGACGTTCGGCGGCCAACTCTGTGCACCGAATATGAATTATGGGCCAAGGGTGAACATTTCGGTGCGCCGAAAGGTCGCCGAGGTTGAATGTCAACCGAAAAGACCGCTGAAATGACTTTGGGGCGCCGAGATCTACTTCGGTGCGCCGACTGGGGTGCCGACTTGGTTGCTGAAATTGGAAGTCCTGGAATTGTCGCCGAATCTCAGAGTAGTCCGCCGAGGAGGTCGCCAAGATGTGCTTCAGTGCGCCGAAGGGGATACTGAAGAGGTCGCCGAAAAAGCAGGTCCTGGAATTGTTACCGAATCTCAGGTGAGTTTGCAGAGGAGGTCACCAAAAGAGGTTTCAATGCGCCGAAGTCTATGCCGAAGACTACACGAACCTGTAGATTGGATGAATCTGTTTTTAATAATAGTAGTACACCTATGTAGTGTTGATATGATGAACACCTTGCCTACATATTGTCTGTTGTATGACTTTGAGCTGAACTTGTGTGTGACATGATGATATAGATTGTATGAAATGCTTGTTGGATTGTAGTGTGTTCCATGTTTATGTACAATAAAATGCATGATGAAATCATCTGCCATACTTAACGCACCCTGTACACTAAGTCATGCATAATGCATAGTAGTTAGAAGCACATGGCATGATACTAGCATAATTCTTGTCTTATACTAGTCTAATTGGGTGTAGAGTGATGATGTGAGCGACATAGATAGTTATAAGTGCTTGTTTAGTTCCCAATACACCCTGTACAAAAGAATGTATGTTTAGTTAGTGAGCAGCATTTCACTTCATTACTTCATTGCACAGCATAGACTCTAGACCCCAGTTGGTCAACGAGAATAACCCTGTGTTCCGAGACCTCAAGGTTGGGTCTTGTAATTGGACATGAGTGTGGTGTGAATATCACATCTAGGGAGGGACCGACTAGATTGAGGTGAGGGCGTAGCAAACTCAATAGACTTATACTTAGCCCGAGGGCTCTGGCCACAGACAAGAAAATATAAGAAAGGATCAATGTAGTTAGGTCAACTAGTCATGTTTTCCTGAGGGATCTGCAGGTGGCTGCAAGTCTCGTTCTATGAACCACTGATCAAAAATAAGTGGGGTGATTGCGCCTTCTAGGTTGAAAGTCCTTAGAACCACGCGATATCCGTATAATAGCCCTATTTCCATGGATCGTATACACGGGGATGCATTCAGGTTGCTGGGACATCCTTAGACGCATTCAGGTTGCTGGGACACCTCGAAATAGAGGCTAGATCAGGAGGAAACTAATTAGATTGACTCTCTATCAGAGCTGCATTTGCACCGCATATAGACTTGTTTGCTAGCTCACGTTGATGAGGTTCTGTAATTTAGGATGCATTCATGCATAATAAAATAACTTACCTCATGCATTGAATTGATTGAATTCTCTTATGATTTAGAATTCAAAGAAATGTAAATGAAAAGAACTTCAGGACAGACTTATATAATCCTGAAATTATAGTACTTACAAGCTTATAGCTTATGCTTTTTAGCAATATATTTTTCAGGGTCCAACATAGAGGACATTGTTGAGGAAGAACCTGTGAAGGAAGGAGGAGCTTTGATTACGAGTGACTCATTGTAATGCATGTTCAAACTCTGATAGTATTTATTTTGGTATGCTTTCTAGATACCAGTGTTGGTATCTAATTATAAATTTGATTTGAAACCTAGAATTGTTTTCTTTTAATTTCCGCTGCACCTTATATAATTAAGTAGTACATTTTCATTATGAATTTTTGAATGATGGTGTAAATTTTCAGTGCGATAAACTGTTATTCAACTGCCACTCTCCTTACGAGGAAGTGAAGGTCGTAATTGAGACTCCTTTGAACCCTAAGTGGTCTCATGAGTTTTGGTTGTGAAAAAGTTGGTATCAAAGCTATAGTTCTTCGTTTTAAATCCGATTTCATAAGTTTTAAGAAATTTTTTTTTTGAGATTTGAAAGTTTTTATGTGTCGATATTTCACAAGGTTCTGTGTATTGGTTGTTCGATCCTAACCATCTGAAATTCTTACTCACGAGAAGTTCGGATGTGTGGATTCTGTTGAAAGAGACAAGTGGGTCACATGGCAGGGAGACGAGATAGACCCACCAATGAATCATGTATGGAGGAGAATTATGGAAGGCGGATAGGCAGACGTGCCGATGAACCACCACTAGTAGGCGATCACAGGGGTGATCCCCAATTAGCGGGAGTTTATCAGTCATTGGGGGATATGGCCAATATGATGCAGAGGCAGCAAACTCAACTCCAGACAGTCACACAGAGGAACATATTAAGTTTGGAGAGTTTCAAGAAGCTTGGACCAGCATGTTTCAAGGGAACTATAGATCTGATAGAGACTCAGAATTGGATTCACTCCATGGAGCATATATTTGAAGTGATGAAGGTGGAGGACACAGACAAGATCTGTTTTGTTGCATTTATGTTAGAGGGAGAAGCTCGTAGATGGTGGAAGTCTACACTGGAGATTCAAGGAGGTCTTCTTCTTGGAATACTTTCCAAAGACCATGAGGAGGGAAAAAGAGTTGGAATTTATGAAACTTGAACAGGGAGGTATGACGGTTATGGAATATGCCGCCAAGTTCACCGATGTAATGACCAGGAAAATTCCGAATTTCTGTCGAGGGTAGTTCAGTAAAATCCCTGACTTGTTAAAAATTACAACAGTGTTTTAACTTAGACCTTGACCACGTGAAGATGGGCTGTTAGCCTTCCATGTTCTTTTGGACCTTTGAGGCTCACACATACTTACTCTATGGACTATTAGACCTTAGGTTTGGACCAGCCCTTGTAGCTTTCGTTGGACAACCCAAAACCTGAGCCCATAAGACACTAAACCCTAAGAGAGGAGTGTAAATGCTCTCTTATTGTGTTGAACATTTATTTTTGCTGGAAATTGGGGAAGAACAAGAGAAACCCTAAAGCTGTAGTTATGGAGGAAGATGAGATTTGGTGGAGTAGGTTCTCACCATCAATACCTGTGAGTTCCTCCACAATACCTAAACATTTAAACTCAAACATTCTTTTGGTTATATGTGCATTTCCACTATTCAAGACTATGTGATTAACACCATGCATGAGTTTAAACTCAACTTGTTAATATGTTGAATGTTTGAAATTTCATATTGTAATGTGTGATTAGATTTGTTTTCCAGAGAAATATTAATTCATGATTCTATGCTATCTCCTCCACCAAAATAAAGTAGTCAACCCACATTACCCTACGAAAGGAAATGTGATCAGGCAGTGGGAAGCCTTCAAAAAATGCTAGGAAGGCTCCCAACAAAGTCCCCCTCGATCACAACGGATTGGAAGAGTATGGGGCCAATGGACTTCAAGGCCCCCAGGATTGGGCGCTCCTATCTCATACAGCTCATAAAGATGTGTAGAAACTTGCTCATAGTATTTCATAGAAGGAGGAGGATAAGCGTCGCGTGTGTTTCCTAAATCCTCGCCGTGCGCCATTAGTCTTAAATGATTTGGTTAGGGTTTCACTCTTTTATGCATAAAGGAGAGGACGGACGAATGGAACAAGGTAAGTTCTTTTGAAACCCCTCTTCGCCCTTATATAGGGGCTTTTGAAAAAAAAAATTCTTTTCTCTTCTGTCTCTTTCCCTCTCGGCAAACGTGTCATTTAATGTTGATTAATTTCATGTTTGCAAATGATATGAATTGATAAAAGAGAGAGAGAGAGAGAGAGAGAGAGAGAGAGAGAGAGATAAGCATATATTAATGCTTAACAAAATGACGACAAAAAAAAAACGCTACTAGTACTTCAAAAAGAGAAAGGGTTTTCTATAACAACACATGAAGACGAGTATGATCAAGAGGTTTTCTTCAAAAGATTTTCTAAAAGTACGCCGCGAGTGAACTCACAACCTTCAAGCCAAGGACGTGCAAAGGCGAGTCTCTCGGCATCACCAACACGCCTCGCCTTGTCCACAGATAATTGCTCCTCCTTCTCTAAGAGTTGAAGTTTCAATGCTTCTATTTCTGCCTCACGAATAACTATTAGAGACTCCAAATCTTCCCGGGATATCGAAGGAGCTTTCAGTTCCCGGTACTCTGTGATATACTGTAAAGCTGTGTCTATCTTCTTCAAGTGGGCAACCAACCAATCCAATTTCATCCCCACGGTAAGGGGATCCTTCAACTCCCTATGCATGTCATGAAGGTCTTCCAAAGAAAGTGTGGACAATGACGTTTTTTGAAAATGCCAAACCACAGAGCATACTATTGTGTAAATGACACTTCGGACTCGAAGTGAAGAAACTGTCATACCCGCGCTTGGATCACCATAACAATCGATGATCTGTCGAATAGTCGGACCTTAGGCAACAGGAATGCTTATGCCATCAACTAACATACGACACGGGTCCGCTCAACGGGAAGGAGAACTGGACTAGCAGTCGTTTGCGTGTCTCCTACACCCAACAAATCATCCTCCAAAAGAATGGCCGGGCTGATTTACCTCGAGAAGGGGGTCAAACACTTCTCTTTGATTTGTGATTGATTGGTCTCTCATCGGACATGAAGGGGAATCAGGAAGTGAAGAAGTGGCATCATCACTTGCTAAAGAGGAGGCGTCTACAAGAGGGACATCCGGATCCTCCTCCATTAGAGTGAAGCAGCTATCATGGTAGGAGGCGTTTGCTTTTTCTTTACAAGGGGAGTCCCCAAGTTAACATTAGGACCGTTACTTCTCTTGCTTTGCTTATCAATTCCCTCACCTTTCTCAAAAAAAGTCCTTGAAGAAGAGACATTAGGCGCTCTAGGGGGAAGCGTTACTGATTTTGAAGCCACAACTCTCGCCGGAGTAGATGAAGCATCAGGAGTTGTCTCTTTTTCAAAGAAGAGCCCGTCTGTGGCATCTCCCACGCCAAAAGTAGGAGGGCATTCATAGTGACTCGCATCATCTAAAATATATAAATATATATATTATGCGATAAATGTTTTTTTTATAAATACGTATGGTGTGAGGAATGCTCATATATAGATGAAAGAAAAACACATGTTATTACTTCTCTCATTCGAAGATGATGGATGAGAAATGGTAGGTGAAACCATGATCGTAGCCATGGTCGCAAGAGGAGTAGAGGAAGGGCGGTCCCTGTCAGACACTTAATCGACCTGTCAAAGGTCAAACTCCGGAATATCGTCCTTGCTCTCCTCTTCACAGGTTTCCTCATCTTGACTCCTTTCGTCAGTAAGAACGTCCTCCTCTTCGAGGGTCAAGTATGGAACCTCCCCATCAGGATATTGATCATGATCAGAAAATGAGTTGGCTCGACCCAAGGTTCGAGCCTAAATAGGGAAAGAAAGCAGCAACGAGCAAATTAAACAGGCCAGAAATGCAAGTGAATAATGGGAAATGTCGTTTTACGTGAGTGACTCTATATATATACAAACGCAAATGTAAGAAGACAATAAAACGGGTCAGAATGAGGTAAGCAAAGAATCTTACCTACTGACCACGAGAATTGGTTGCTTTCGATGACGTGGCTTTAGTTACTTCATAGAAATTTTACGAATACCTTCCATAGAAGGTTTAGCATGCTTCTCGCGAAGCGATGGAAGTTTTATCTGAGGGTGCTTGCCGGGGACAACGACAAGAGGTGCCCTCATTGCCCTAAATTTGACGTATGTAAAAGCATTGATGTGTCAATAATAATTAACCACTCGCAATAGGACGAATCTTTGCAAATAGGGCTATTTTGAGGGTGTCGAACCTCAAGGACTGAAGGGAGAAAAATTATTAAATTAATTAAATTATTTCTAAT
>JAUPMG010010414.1:0-15687 GCA_031762675.1 Pachysandra terminalis
TTGTATGATGTGTGGTACTTGAATGATTGCGATTGATTGTACTATTTGTGGAAAGGATACTTGTGATAGTGTTCCAAAGATTATTCGTGTGTAGGGACACACGGGTAGCATTCGAAGGATATTATCACAGGTAATCCTCCTGGTATGTTTGGTGGCTCGTCTAGGCTACTGGGCTGCTACAGATTGGATTGTGGATTTGTTGTTATTATGGGTGACCAATCCTTGGGTGTAAATTCCTAGAAATGGTTAGGGGTGGACCATCCTTGGGTGTAAATTCCCATAAAGGTTTTGCAAATGTTGGAAAAAGTTATGAGGATTGAGCCCGGGTAGGTTGAAAGTCCTAAGTAACCATGTTGTACAACATGGGATTAAGAGAGTAGTATTCAATTGTATTAAAGTGATTACATTAAATTTGATATTGCTTTATAAGAGAGTGTTGTACAGCTGTATTAAAATGGATACCAAGGTAACTTGGACCCCCAGCTGATCACTCGGTTAGGAACTTTCATTAGACTTGCATTCATTCATATCATGTGCATTGCATCATTGTATTGAACATCTTGTGTGTTTGCATTCATTCATATCATGTGCATTGCATTCATGCATCTCATTGTTGTTCTTTATATTGTGGAGTTATGGTTGTTGCTTATTGATATTGTGGAGCTAATTGTTTTTAACTTGTTGATATTGTGGTTATGACTTGTTAATGTTGTGTTTGTTGACTTGTTGATATTCTGGAGTGGATGTTTATTGACTTGTTAATAATACGGATGTTAACCTATTAGCATTGTATGGTTATTATGGACTGGTTGGTATTACGGAATGTATGAAATGTTGATATCATGGAACTATAATGATTACTGTATGCTGACATTCAAATATCTGATTATGTGGATGCAATGGTTATGAATTGATATGATATAGTAGCTGTAATAATATATGGTGGTGATGCTAGGAGTTGATATGATAGTGTTGTATGTATTATCATTATTCCATGTTATTTTATGACAATGATATGTTCTGATGTGATAGCATGTGACTGTATGATCTCCATGATGATTGCTGTGATACGTTGTGTTTGCATGGACTAACGTTTTTCCATGACGATGGTTGTCGGCTTGTTTCTTACTGGGCATTCCAAGCTCACGCAACCTATTTATGTTGTAGACTAAGGTGGATTGATGGTTAGCATGGATTTGTGATGTTTGCTACTGATTGCTTCTTTGGATTCATAGATTAGAATTGATGTAATAGGGATAGATTAGTGATAGTTAATTTGTTGGACTTTGTAGGCTCTTATGAAGCCATGGTTTAACTTTGAATATAGTTGTTACTTTCGCATTCTAATATTTGTTTGCATGAAACTAAATACTCGTGTAAGGTTGGTTTGATTGTTGTTATTCTGCGTTCCTTGGTTGGGAACCCGAAGATCGCATCTCATGATCTATGCAATCCCCTAGAGATTCGTGCCACTGGATCAGGGGCGTGATATATAGATGGAGAACGACATGACTTTAATGATCAAGACAAAGGACAAGAGTACTATGAAGATATTAGTTTTATTAGGAACATTGATTGATGTTTTTAATAGATTTTATAGTAGGATTTATTGTCTTTTATGTTTTTATTTGATTTTATCATCAGTTAGGATAAGATTTGAGTAGTTGATAGGATTTTGATTAAAGCATGAGACTAGGAGTAGTTTATTTCCGCTGTTTATGTGAATGGTTATTTTTAGGATATATTATTTCCATATTTTGTAATTATCTTAATGGGTTCAATGTGTTTGGGAATGCATTGACTACCACTCCCTTGTGGAATGGGGTGAGAGTCATAATTCAAATCTTTAGGGACTCCAGTGAGATCTTTAGGTTTGGGATGTGATATTATATTACCCTCAAATCAATATCTAACTCATATTGGCATAGTAGAACATAGATTTACATAATCAAAAACACTAGGCATGAATATGTGGGGTTTATGCCCAAATACCATGGAATTGAAGGGACTCACTTGGTATGATACAAAATGCCCTTGTAGAGTTTCCCTTCACTCCCAATCTTGGTCAAAATCCTAATCTTTGGTCTGCACAATGGTTCATACGAATTTTCTCTAATTTTCTAGGTTATTAAAAGTATTTATACTCCATAGGTAATTAGTTTATGATCCAAACATAAACTAAAATATGCAATAATCCAATGAATCATGAATAATGCATGGAAGTCAAATTCCTAACCAAAATCCTCATGCAATTAAGTACAATATGGATGTTCAAATAATGAAATGCAAGAAACCAAACAAAATGCAAGCAATACATATATAGAATATATAAAAAACGAATGCCTGATATTATGCTCCTATATAATTGATCCCATATCAAATATAACTGTAATTATGACCAAGCCACCGGCTAGAGAATCCTACGTAAGGCAAGGATCATAATGCCCTCCGGATCCAATTTCTTTAAGCCCCTAGCAAGGATCAGAAATTTTTGGACATTCAATCTACACGCCATGGCTTTATGGGCTCATAACTAATGGGGCACAATAGCCCAACCTATATTTTTCTTCTAGGACTCAAACCCGAGGGGCAAACCTCCAAGGTATGACACCTTGTAGGTGATTAATGTATTCTTTCGTAAACTAATATGCATCACCCCTTGGTGTTCGATATTATTTAAGCTTGTAACTCACCAAGTATATGCAAAACCACCACCCGTATGACATCATCTCTCATTTCCCCAAAACTCACCACTTAACCTCCCCATCACTCACCAATAACATAGAATCCTAAGACCTACCCAAGCGTAGACTCAATGCTCACAATATACTTCCCATGAAGGAAGTCATAAAGAAACCATTTATGTATGGTCAATAATTGATCATATATTTAAGCCCATAATTACTGGTATTATCATAATGAACAACTACTAAATGAAACAAATCAATTTTTAAACATTTATGGACTGTCGGCTAGTCGAAACATAACCATTGACTCCTCGATGGTCATCAGTGAGAGCCATAGGTCCACCGATTTTGTTCAGTGAGAAGTCCCGAAATTGAGGTTTCTCAGGCTCCATTGCGCGAGGTCTCAGTCGGTTCATCGAAGGATTATTGGCTAGGGGTAAACTTTGTGTATTTAGGTATGTTTCGAAAATCCTTAATTGTCACATTCAAACTCCAGAATATACCCCATAAATCTATGGGTATTCCCCCAAAGTTCTAGAATGCGACTCTCACCCCTCGTCTACACACTCTTGAGAGGTGGCAAACAAAAATAACATTAGTAACCCAACCAACTCGAAAAGAGTATAACAGCAGAAGTAATTATATGTACAGTTAACTCAAACTCAAACATGGTTCGAGAACAACAACAACAAAAAATCCAAAGGTAAAACTAAAGGCTAAAAACACAGCCCAACAAGTAAAGGAGTCCAACTACTCCAACTAAATACAACATAGTCTGAAAATTAAATTAAACAAAGAAACTAAGTCTTCAATTCTTTAGCTCCAAGTTCTTGCGGCATGTACCTCAACAGTCTATCTTCCTCAGTTGGTTCACCTAAAATGTTAGGAGCCATAAAGGCGTGAGCCACATGCTCAGTAAGTACAATGTACAATCAAAGTATTATATAATCGAATGAATCTCCAAGCATGTATGCTATGCCATATGGAAATGCAATGGTTATTTCTCTTTATGCAATGACATGAAAAGTCAATCCATCAATCACTCATGATGGCACGCACAAACACGTGAAATGAAAATGCAAGTTGTTGATAATGTGTCACTGATGTTCACACTTCATCCTCACTGAGGCCATATGTATCACACAAATCACATTGTCACAAACTAAACTTGGAAATCTCAATGGAGTCTCCAAATTTAAGCCGTAACTCTCACCCCATATCCATATGGGAGTGGATAGGCAATACATAACCAAAATCATGGAATTAAGTAGGATATTATATAAGATAAAGTTATAGAAAACTAGTATTATTAAGATAATATCCATCACAAAACAATTTTCAAACATGAAACAGCGGAAAGAAAATAATACTAGTCTCATGCTTCAAATCAATCCCTATTAACTATTAAAAATCAAATCTAGTAAGTATTGAATTACATCAAATAAACCCTACTACAAGTTCTACTAAAATCATCAAACAAAACCCTAATAATGACTAATATTTTCATACCATCCTTGTTCTCCACCTTGGTTCTCATGGTCCTTATATCCATCATCTATAGGTCCTGAAATATGTTGTGCTTGAAATGGTAAGCTACACTCGCTTTGTAAGTAAACAAGTCTAACAATATTTGTGATTGAAGTAGGGACAATGCCACTCTTCAATGGTAATCCAAAATGAGTGAAATATGTGATGTGAGATCAATATGCAATAAATACGTAATGTGTGATCAATATGCTATGAATATGTGAGTATATTAATAATCATGTGGTATGAATAATGATGCAATATGATATAATATGCAATGCAATATGCTGGTTCAATTATTAATGCATCCTGTGCACCTAGCAAGTATAATCACCACATGTGATTTAAGACAAACAATCTAATATGCAATATGTGTATTGTATAGAATTCGTTGAGTGTAGGTTCCACATATGATCTCAATCATACTACCCAAGGATGCTCACTCAGAAGCCATCTCCCAATACATGGCAAAAATAGTAGATTATTCTATGTGCGCAACATAGTTTCTAGGGGTTTGACCTAGAGGGCACAATCCCTTCACTTATTTCCAATCATAGGGACTAATCCTAAGGTATCACTCAGAACTTCCTTTGAGAACCATACATTAGCCGATCTACTAACAGAGCTTCACTTACATGATTTAGAAGTCTCTTGGGATCATCACATAGAACATATCCCTCACCATGGGAGTAAACAAATTAATTGGTATATTGGGATGGCTAAATCCCACAACACATGCAAATAATGCACCCAGAACCTCGTCACCTATTATGATTTTCAAATCATAGTACTCTCATTATAATCATAAACTCCAGCAATATGAAGTTATGAAGGTCAAGTCAATGCATTAGACTAATCCAAGGTCATTATGTAACAATATTGGCATATGCTGTGCAAGTGAGAATGTGCCCATTAACTAAGCAATCAAAGTATGTGTACAATGTGCAATAAGCCTATATAACATGATAACAATGAGTATATAATATTTTGTGCAAGTGAGAATGTGCGTATTAACCAAACAATCAAATCATGTGTACAATGTGAAATATGACAAATTAACATATTAACCATAAACAGGCAAGTAATATGAATCATAAAATATCACATGTTCATCAATCATAGCAAATAGATCCATAAAGAAGTAAGCATTTGCAATATGAGTAATTGAGCAAAAGTAACATCGGAAGGCCAAGAAGGGTATCAGGCAACATGATCCCCTCTCTCCTTACCTATTTGTGCTTATCATGGAACATCTGGCTGTTTACTTCAAGCAAAGATATGCTCCTAAGGGGTCCAATACCACCCACAATGTGATGGTCTTGGCAAATCTCTTATTAGTTTTGCTGATGACCTATTCATCTTCTCCAAAGCAAATTGGCAATCCATGCAATTCATAAAGAGTGCGCTTGACTGGTTCTACTTGACAACTAGGCTTGAAGCCAATTTTCTCAAAAGTGAAGTGTTCTTTGCGGCGACGAATGTACAAGACAAGAGCAACCTTCTTTGGATTATTGGATTTACTGAGGGTAAACTACCAATAAAATATCTTGGTCTTCCTCTTATCACCAAGAAACTCTATACTAAGGACTGCAGACCTCTCCTTGATCGTGTGGATTCTAGACTCAAAGGATAAAAGAGTCATTCTCTATCCTATACTGGGAGAGTAGAACTTATTAATTCTATCCTCTTCAACATCCAGACTTATTGGCTTATCCACTTCATTATCCCCAAGCAAATTCTCAGAATCATTGATAGAAAGTGTGCTCAGTTCCTCTGGACTGGGACTGATAGTGGGAAGAAAATACACCAAATAGCTTGGCACAAAGTTTGCTACCCAAAAAAGGAGGACTAGGAATCTTCAATATAATTGAGTGGAACAGAGCCTCTACACTGAGATTCATATGGCTAGTCCTGAGTTAGGCAGATTAATTGTGGGCGAAATGGACTTGGATGCACCTAATTAAAGATAGAAACTTCTGGGCTACGAAAATTCTGGTAAAATTCTCATGGAACTGGAGGAAGCTGCTACAGCATAGGGAGAAAGCAAGAGAGCTTGTTCATTACCACATTGTCAATGGGAAAGATGTATGGCTTTGGTGGGGCATCTGGCACCCTCTTGGCCCCTTAATCCAACAAGTGACTTATAGACAAATTCATAGGGAAGGATGGAACTGGGAGGACAGATTAGATAAAATCATCAGCAATGGAAGTTGGAACTCTTTAGGTTCTGAAGAAGGGGTGTTCAGGAACATTTGGAGCCAACTTCAGCAGATCCCCATTTCTGGTAGTTATACCAAAGATCTTGTCATATGGAAACCTTCGTCAAAAGGAGATTTTAATATTAAGGATACTTGGCTTGCCACCAGAACCAGAGCTCAGCCTAAGGAGTGGATCTCTCTTTAAATAATATTTAAATACTAGATGCGTCTTACCAGGATCATTACTAACCACTAACAAAGCTAAAGCTTCCACCCAAGCCCAACAACTATCTATCAGAGTAAGCAGCAACTTGAAAAATAAATCCCAAACATGGGTAAGCTATAAAGCTGCTCGTAAACTCACAATAACCGGGCATTTACTCAGAAACACAAACCAATAAGATACTATGGGATACCTTATAGGTGAGTTATGATGATCAAGACTTAACCTTAACACTTACGCATTTAAATGATTAACTTTATAAAACTCTAATCATGCTAAGTTATTACCCAGCGTTGGTCAGATGAACAATCTAATCTTAGGCCAGATTGATTCTTGTCTAAACCGCCATTATCACTACATTAACTGCTACAGTACTTAAATGAGCTACTCTTATAAATTAATTTACCCAATTCTAATTGTAATATGATATCCATATTAACATCTATGAGTAACAACCTTAATTATTCACTAAATAACAATTTAATCAATCATATCACTTCATTCAACACACTATGCAGTTCTCTCACCCATACTCACTGGGATTAGTGTCATGTATGGTAGTCCACTAATAGCCACATACTAATATGATGCAGTATGCTCTATACTCGATCTCAAGAGAGTCATTTCTTCCTTGCTAAATTCAAAACACAATCGCAACCACATGATATGAATGCTACTATTTCCTTCATGATCGCTGGATGCTCACGCTCGATCCCAACTGCGTCACCATGTAACACGATGGGGATACATGGACCTATTCGGGCTAAGACTGATAGTGGATTTTGTGTGTACAACACAGTTTTAGGGACTTGCAACCTATGGGGAAGTCATGCCCCACCTTTATTTTATCGGGGCCCACTCTCAAGCGGGGAGGGGCTCAAGGGTTGTCTCAACGGGGACCACCCTCCGTGGCACATTCCAGTTCACACACCACATAGTTAAATAAGAGGTGATTAAACGGGACCCACTCCTCAAGCGAAGGAGTGGTCCAAGGGTTGTCTCACGGGGACCTCACCCTAAATCTAGGCCTATTGGTCATCTCTGGTCCTCACCCTCACTTTGCCTCTCGAGGCAATATACCAAACTCATTCTAGAGTTGGATCAGTATTGGTCACCATAACCTCGAAGCCAATGCATATAGTTATTCCATTAGGTCTGAATTTAATTAAAAGCAAAAATTAGAAAACAAGCCATAACAAAAGCATCTTCATCCAATCAATTCATCATTCATCATGGGTTCACACTCCCATGTTCAACATGCTCAAGAGACACTCACAAGTCCCATAAGCATACCTTACGTTATACCTGTCCGCAGACATCTCAATACTAAATTCATGTTTATTCATAAATAAAATAAACTAATATAACCACGTGTTTTCAAGGACTTACATCATTAGCCTTTACTCCACAATACCTTGCATCTTTCAGCATAAACAACAATCACCGTATGTGTCTCTTGCTTAAACATAAATAAAGTAAGCAAGGGCGATCAAGTGCATTCAGGGTCTTACATCATTGCCTCTTATAGAATAGGCAGATATGAACATCACTAAAACACATTTCAACTTATCTTATCACCTTAGGTAGCATATATCATGGCCCTATTGATTCTGAACAGTCAAGGTTATAAATAATAATACCTCTTTATCGTGTTCCATGTTATTTCCTAAACATGCATTCACTTACGTCTTATACTATGTACCGCTTCATCCTTGATTATTTAAGGACTTGAGATTGTTTGCTATCGTATCATTATATTTCCCTTACTATATTCAATCATGTCATGAAGATATTCATAATCCTAACACCTATTCACTCATTTAGTGATGCCCTCATTTGTAGTTCTCATCTACGTATGATGCATCCTTGTATTCATGTATTACATATTTAGTCGCATGTGTCATGCCTCTTCTTGTTTACCAGTGTGAATTACCACACTTACGGGTTAGGCCTCAGCATTACGTCTTATCATTTCTCTTTTACTTTTATCTCATTAATTTGATTTCCTCATTTCATAGGGTTAAGCCTTCGCCTTTAAGTCAACTGATACTATAAGCATTACTGGGATACTTACTTGTATAAAGTCCTCCAATTTATTAAGCAAGTCCAGGTAGGTCTCTACTAACCTCAAACCTCACAATAGGTCTTACTCTAGTCTCAGTGAATCCATGTTGTCACCAGGCTTCAGTATCAACCATAGTTCAACTCAAACATCCACCACTCTATCAGGTGGTCCTATGAACATAGTGGTCGTATACAAGTTGTAACCACTCACATCCAACTCTAAACAATTTCAATGCACATCCTCAGGTCTCCTCTCACGAGGCACAAGGACTAACTCTCATAGCAGGTCTGGTCGGGCAACCCATTTGGTAGACTCGTCCCTCCCAATTCCCCAAACACTCACAAGACTCATCCTTCCTTGGTGGCCTAACAGTGGAAGTGGTCCACATTGGTCCCCCCCAAAGTCCCTCTCAAAATCCCTCAAACACCTCCTCGTCGGTGGGTCATCGGTGGGTTCTTCGGTGGACCGACGGGATTGATCAGTAGGTCTGGTCGATGGACCGACCCACACAAATGTCAATCAAAAGTTTAGTTGTCGGTGGGTTCGTCGGTGGACCGAAACCCGCCGATGGACTCGTCGGTGGACCGATGGGATCCGCCGATGGCCCCACAATAGTCTCGGTCTGTGGGATTGGTCGATAGACCGACCATCCACTGACGGTCTCCTCGGTGGACTCTGTCAGTGGACCGATGGGATCCACCAACGACCACAAAGCTATAAGGATTGGTCCCCTGTCGGTGGGTTCGTTGGTGGACCGACACCCACCGACGACCTCCAAACGCACAGGGTATGTTCCTGTTGGTGGGTTGGTTGGTGGACTGACCACTCACCGACAAACTTGTCGGTGGGTTTGTCGGTGGACCGACGACCCGTCGACAGCTCCACTCTCTAAATGCCCCATCAGTAGATTCCATCGGTGGACCGACGACCCGCCAACGAGCTCGATTCTGGTATTTTTCTGGTCTCTCGGGATTTCTCCCAATTGCAACCTCGGTTATTCCAACACTTCAAATAGGTCTAGAAACATTCTATAAACATTCCTATAGATAAATTTACATTCAAAACTAATTACAAGATTGAATTTACACTTTTTATTGTTTGGGTTAAGATTATAAACCCTAGGTCAGGTTGTTTATCCTTATTGCTTATTCAACACAACTGAGTTACATGCACTACCATTCATGAATGATTATTGCTAACTATTATCATATTTAACATGTAGAATAGTTCTATATGAACTAGTATTTGGGTTTTTGCCCAAATACCAAAAAAATTGGGAGAATACTCGCTCGAATCTTTGAAGCCATGTGTTCTTCGTGCTCCATCTTTCATTATCACGCTCCTTCGATTGCCGATGCTCCAAGCTGTTCCCTTGCCTTGCCTTGATGTTGAAAATCTCTCCTCCAAGCTCTAGGGTTTCAACTCTCTCCCTCACTCTCTCTCTCTCTCAAATCTCAAAATAAGGGTTATGAGACAAAGGTTTCTATTTATAGGTTCCAGATAGGTTAAGGCTCAGTTTGGTTTGTTCAATTTGGGTTTTCACTTAATTGGTGATCTAATCCAAAATCACAGGGTATCTCAACCTAATTCTAAGTTGGGGGTTCACTCACACCATGTTTTACTCTTCTCTAGGTCAATCTCACTAGTCCAACCTCGTTCACTAGTTAAATGACCAAAATACCCATTCTAAATTTACAAAAATTTTCGGGTCGCTACAACCGCACAACTTTACTGTCTCTTAACACAGGGGATGCTCTTTTCCCACCGTTATTTTTTATCACGGGAACATATCTTGGGCATCACACAGAACCTACCTCGTGGATATGTCCAAGGCATCACACAGAACTTCCCCCGTGGGTCATCCAGTTTATATCTATCAGTCAGATTGTACATGTAATAATATTACTCATATCAATTACCGGGTTGTTGGGATAGCTGATCCCTCACCCAAATCATGATAGATTCAACCTTGTCCACACAGGACTCCAGAGATGTCATCACTCATTGGCGCTTCTAACTGAGCCCAATCAATCTCACACTATCCCATTGGTCCTTCTTACAAGGATCCAGGGTCCGGTCTGGTCATCGGGTCACACTCATGGACTCCCAATGCATGAATGTCCCTTTAATCCATGTTTTTATCAATCAACTACATGTGATGCATCAAGATAGGAAAACGAATACATTGTATCTCATTGATCCAACTACATATCATGCTTAGAAAAAAACAAGTCACATATCATTTCACGATATACATGCTCCCATATGGACAAGAAGTCATAAGTAAATAACATAAGCATTCTCAAACATGTTCACATTTCCCATGCACAAGCATCCGTGATGAACAATTCATAATGAAAAGATGTAATCCCTATTGCAATTGATCATTAAAACTAGACAAAACGAACCAACTAACCTCACATCAGTAAACCTGCAACATACCGTTCAGCCTGCCGGTGGCACTGGTAGACCCGTCGGTAGGCTGTCCCTCTATCGGTCATTCTCTATGAAAAACTCCCAGTCGATAGGCGGGCCGGTATACAGTATCCCCTGCCAATAGAACCTCCACTCAACACCCATCTAATAGGCAAACCACAGCGGTATACCGGTGACTTTCGACCAAACAAAACCTTAACGGTGGCCCCATCAGTGGCCTTGAAGCCTGCCGACCAAGCGGATACGCGATTTCTGGGTTTCTTTCCGAACCCCAAAAACTGAAAGTATAACGATCCCCAATCCTAAATGCGTCTAAAATCTTAACCCCAACCTTATAAAACATGCATAACACATTCTCAAACATAAATACATCAATTCTAACCTTCTTTTCACACATAAACAAATATGAAATCTACAATAGCAAACAATGAAGTATGAGATGTAAAAACTAAACAATACCACATAAGATATGGAAATCAATTTATGGATCATGAAATATGTAACTAACATGTCCAAGAATCATAATCACGACGTCAAACTCATGGAGAAACCCAATCTCTTGTTCTCATCCATGGAAATCTTCAAAACATGGATCCCAAGAAAGTACACAATGTACTTACCTCGTCAAGAATGTGAAACCCTAGTTTGTGAGCTCCAAATCTTAAAGTCAATCCTCTTGGTAAGCTTCTTCTTCCTCTTGTTCTTCTTCTTCACTCTTCTCAACAAAAAAACAAAAAGAAAAAACCTAGGGTTAGCTCAAAGCATCTAACCCCTTCCTAATTAACCTCAACCCTAGATTTTAGGTTTTCTTAAGTGATAAGAGATCCGCACCCTTGATTCAGATATTTATGAGAAAAGGCTATGGTGTGTGCACATGTAAGTTTTCTCACGTATTTCACCCAATAATAAAAGATTATCTAATATCTTATTAAACCCCCTAATGTATTAGAGTTTTAACCCTAAGTTTCTGGTATTTATGATCTGGTCCTTATTTACTTATTAAAAGTTCAGTTCATTACAATCTACCCTCCTTAAAAGAATTTCATCTTCGAAATTTACATACCTGGTCCTCGAGCAAATGTTGATATTCCTCCCGGATATCCTCTTCTACTAAGTCCGCGGGTTGGTTGACGCATACAAATGATCTAGTGGTTGCATGCTTGTTGTTGCTTGTTGTTATGGAGGTAGCTGATCTTCTGGAACTAGGGATCTTGGCCCTCGAAATGCTAATGGTAGGCAATCTCTTTGAATATGACCCTTCTCTCTACAGTTGTAACACACTCTTTTTGCGGCTTGAGTAGGTTGAATTGACTGGTACTGATACTTTGGTGTTCTATCATCATCGAATCGCTGCTTCTTGGACTGTTCTTGGTTCCCTTCATGTTTTTCTCTTGCTGTTTCTCCTTACTCCAACTTCCTTTGATCCTGGATCTTCAGATTTTCCGTATTATTCTTCTCCACTCTCCTAGTAGTATTGACCACGTCATAGTACCTGGGAAACTCTCTTGCCACCAAGTTCGACTTGATACTCCCCTTTAATTCATTCTCAAAAAGAAAAGACTTCTTCTCTTCAGTGTCCATAGCATATGGTGAAAACTATGACAACGAGGTGAACGTGGCTTCATACTCTGCCACGGGCATGCTCCCTTGTTCTAGTTTCATGAACTCGAGCTCCATGTCTTTCCTTGTGCTCCTTAGAAAATACTTCTCCAAGAATATAGCTTTGAATCTTTCTCAGTACACATCCTCTCATCCCATCACTTCCAACGAGGTCTTCCACCACCTCCTAGACTGTCCCTCTAGCATAAAGACAACTAGCCTCACATTCTCTAAGTCCTTACACTCCAAAACTTCGAAGATATGCTCAAGCTGATCCAACCAATTTTGTGCCTCCATGGAATCAGTCGAACCCTTAAACGCAGATGGTCCCAAACTCTTGCATCTCTCGAGAATTTTTCTCGATTGATTCTCCTGTGGCAGCACTACGTTAGGATACTAAGTTTGCCTTATCATGTTAGCCATGTCCCCCAATGCTCGGTAGACTTCGGCTAATTGAGGACTTGGCTCCTCAGCACCTCCTGAAGAACAAGTGCCAGCGATACCCGCTCTCCTTCCCCCGGCCATTCTGAAATTAAATGGTGGAGGTAAGCCCAACAACTCGAATAATATCAATCACACATGCTACACCTGACATGATGTGTGAACCAGACAGTCACATCTAGGCACACACAACTTCAAACAAACAAGGCAAGTCGACTAAGGTTCTTGTATAACTTTGTTCAAACATCACTCCGTATCTGAGCACTATTGGCATCTCCAAACCAAAATTCTATTCAGACTCAAGCTCTGACGTGGGACTTTTGTATGCCATTATGGCCTCTCGGCATCCATAGCCTGCCAGTATCTGTAGCCTGCCAGCCTCTCTCGGGCCCGCCCACATGACAACCGCCCACGTGACACCTACTAGGAATTGGACTCACAATCTCCCCTACCAACCGACAATGTTCTCCATTACTACTAAAGTCACAAGTCTTCGCCCAAAAGCAAATCAAGCATTCATATCCATAATAAAATTTGAAAATCTTACTTTCACACCATAGAATGACTTCTACCACACTTCCAATCAATCACACCAATCAAAATTTCAAACATTTACATGTATTATGTCAACATTAGAATTTTTGTAAGAGTTTAGATCTCATAATTCCACTTTCCTTACATCTCTATTATGTTGGTCTAGGCCCTATTTCAACTCACTTATAATTCATTCATTCTTATCAAATAGATTTTGTAAAAATTCGTTTTCGGATTAAACCATTATAATTAATTTAAAATGTATCTCTTATCATTTCTTCTCAATTATGCTAACACACCTTCCTTTTCATAAATTCTAGATCCAATGCATTTGCAACTACATTGTCCCTTATTTATAGAGGTACTTGGTCAGTGTTAGGGTTTTACATACTTACATACGTTTTAGCAATCACACCTTGCAAGCCTTTGTTATTAAGTCCCACTAGACTTTCCAACCCAGTATACTCACCACACAATACGTCCTTAAACTTCAATCTTTAGACCTTCAGAAATAGTGAGCTCTCTTTATCCTTCAGCATCTTTCAGAAAGTAACTTATAAGGATGCACAACCAACAATCAATCCTTACTCTCAATCTTACAAATCTATTCCCTTACCTACATCTCCCATCATATCTGTAATGGCCTGAACCAATTAAGAAGTAATTAATTACAATTAAAACATTAATATAAGATTATCTACCCGTTTGATCTTTAATCAGAGTTAAACCTACCAGACAATTTCTATGATGTGATTTACTAGTGTGTATCATGCTTAGTACTATAGTAAACCCTTGTATGGATAAATGTTTTTTAGTTATTTTAGTATTAGTGTAAGGTGAGTGATGTCCATGGTGGGGATGAAGTGGTTAGAAATAGAGGGTTTAGATTGAGTAGGGAAAACAAAGGGTTAGGATTTGAAGTGGTTAGAATAGAGTAAGGGGATGGTGACAAGTGGCATTGGGAGGATAGAAGGAGAGAGGAAAGAGAGAAATGGGAATTTATGTATTGAGAAGAAAATAAGAGAGAGAAAGAGGGAAAGAGGTTGGATAGCAAAAGAGGAAGAAAGAAGTATTCAAGGTGAAAAATGTGGATTGAGAGTGAAGAAAAGCTTATAAGTTTTGATTTCATGAACATAATGGGTTGAATCTTGTATTTCTTCATTTTTACTTCCATTTCGATTTTGATTTCATAAGGTGAAGTCTTGTGGTTTTATTTCATGTAAGAATGGTTTAAATTGCTCCAAGTATGTTTCTGGAATGTGTAAGACCAAGTGGAAATCATTTAGGTTGGAAAAACCCCACTGTTTTGCCCCGTACGAGATGTTCTGCGGCCATCTCGGCGCGCCGAACGATCGCCGAACATGAATTTATGGGCCACGGGCAGACACTTCGATGCGCCAAAGCTTCGCCGAGATTGAATGTCAACCGAAAAGACCACCGAAACGTTGGGGCACCGAGAGTAGCTTCGATGAGCCGAATAGGGCGCCGACATGGTCGCCGAAAGTTGAGAGCACTGGAAATGTCGCCGAATCTCAGGGTGGTTCGCCGAGGGGGTCGCCGAAATATGCTTTGGGGCGCCAAGCGGAAAGCTGAAGAGGTCGCCGAGAAGGTGGATTCTGGGATCGTCGCCGAATCTCAGGTGAGTTCGCCGAGTAGGTCGCCGAAGGAGGTATCAGTGCGCCGAAGTCTACGCCGAAGAGCACCCCGAATCTGAAGACTAGTTTGGGTAGTTCATTGTAATTATAGAATGCTTGAGTAGTGTAGGAATAATAAATGCATTTCATTCTCATTCTATGCTGTGTGATCCATTATTGACTTGTATGTGATATAGGAATGTATGTGTGTGAATGATGTAATGGATTGTAGAGTGTTTTATTCTTCCGTACAATAACATGTATGTTGAATTCACATGCCATGCTTAATGCACCCTGTACACCAAGGCATGCATAATGCATAATGACTTAGTTGCACATGGTA
>JAUPMG010010424.1:0-15686 GCA_031762675.1 Pachysandra terminalis
TAAATTCATAACTGGATGATTTATTTTGACTTATCCAAATATCAAATAAATCTGAATTTTAAAATTTAAACTAACATGTAATCCTTGACCTGAAGCTGTATTAATTTTTTGAGTGGTTTTCTCAAAATACTTAGTAGGAACTAATCCTTCTTTGATACAATTTAAATCAGCACCCGAGTCTATAAGCGCTATAGTATTAATGATAAATTCATTATTAATAACTATAGTTATTTGTGTATACCATTTTTATACCATACATTTATCTATAGTGGCAACAAAATGTTCTTCTAAATTAGATTCATTAAAATCATCTAATTGGTAGTATTACTACTTTCAGGTTTTTCTGTTGAAGGAAATTGGTCATATAGTTGCTGAAAATCTTCGAAAGTGGGAGTTGGAGGTGGTTGGGATAATTCTAGTTGTTTAACCTTTTGCTGTAATTCTCTTAATTCAATTTTTACTTGAGGTAATTATGTTTGGCGATCATGAAGTGAAGTTTCTTTGAAATTATTAGGATTTGCATGGAGTCTATTAAAAACTTCTTTGATTGTATAAGCATCATTTGGAATTAAAAGCTTTGGTTTTGGAATAGGTTTAGGTTGAGGGGTTTTGTTTAAATGTATATATTTGGCTATATATTCTTTTTTAATTTGATGATATGTTATTTGATCTATAGTATCTAAGATGAAACTTTCTTCAGTGGTAAGTATATTAACAAATTGACTTTGGAAAATACAACTAATACAACTACAGTGTTTTGAATTGTCGCATTCTAAGGGATACTTATTATTTGAAGAGTCAAAAAATAAGTCCTCATCTTCAGGATTAGGATTTTCATTGTCAGATTCATAGTCGGAATTTATTAAAAGAGAGGTTAATTGTTCTTTTAATTTAGATTCTATATCTAACTCATTAATTTTTTGTTTTACTCTACATTTATTTTGATAATGGCCTACTTTGCCACATTTAAAACATACTGGAGGTTTAGATTTTGTAGGAGAAGAGGTTGATGGGTGAAAAGTTTTAGATTTAGGTCTAGAAGGTTTAGAATATTTACTAGTTTTTCTAGTAGAAGGTTTCCTAGGATAATAGTTAGATTTATGAGAAGATTTAGTAGATTTTATAGGAGGAATAGAACTATAACCATATTGTTCACAAAATTCTCCTAACTCTTGTTATATATATATATATATATATATGTGTGTGTGTGTGTGTGTGTGTGTGTGTATACATACATACATACATATATACATAACAGAACGACTTCTAAGGGAGGAGGCCTCTCAAGACTTCCCTCCCTCATTTCTCATTTTTTAGAATTTAGAATTTTTGTAAAATTGTAAAAACTCTTCAACCAATCAAAAATGTCCATGACACAAGACTTTCCCTTTTTTTTTTCCTTTTCTTTTCAGCGATAAAAAGAAATCATAAAAAAAGAGATGTCTTTCAATCGGTCAAGACTTTTTCAAAAAAAAAAAAATTTGTAAGCCCCACTCTCTTTCAATCGATCATGGCGCTTTTCTTATTTTTTTTGCATTGCGTGCTATGCAGGGCATTTTGCCTTCCTCCCCAAGTTAGACATATTTTAACTTCACAATACAAGGCTTATGATTCAAATTAAGAGTGTATGTACTCAAATATGACTTTATGCTTGAACTCTAGTGTGAATGTTATACATGCCTCTTCATGGCTATTTATGTTGATAAATCTAAGAGCTGGATTGGGAAGAACAATACACTTTTGTCTATTTATGCACCTGAAATATCCCATATGAACACCTAGAGTTATTTACATGATATTCTACTTATGATAGAATGTGAATGGTTATCTCCAATGGTGCGGGACGTCCTGTTTGAGGATCCCAAAAGACATGAGGAAAGATGATAGGTGAGGAAAGTTCATATTGATGATACCCAATAGTCGAATCATATGTATGATTATTTCACGTGGACCCCATGGAGACATCATTTCATATTAGAATACTTTAATAAATCACATGTGGTGATTACTGTAAAGTAGGTGCACAACATGCATAAATTAATAAATAAGTTGACTTTATGCATCTAACTATGTTGTTTGCTGTATGGACTGAGGGTATTGGGATATGTTTTCTAGAATGGCCTTATATATATTCTTGAAAGTATCTTTCTTATTAGCTAGTGTAGCTCACGCTTTATAAGCGACCCACATTTCAGGTACACAAGATGAAGATCATAATGAATCCCAGATGAAGATATAGCAGCTTCTCATAATTATTTGACGTAATTGTAATAGTTAGTAATATCCTCATTTAAATATCCAGTTGTATAAATACTCTCTTTAGATTTCGAACGATTGTGAACTTGTAATATATATATATATTCACTTTCAGTTGCTTGTTATGTGGATTTGAATGTGCACTTCACTTTATAAATTCTTTTTTGAATAAATTCCCTATATATATTCTTCTCGACTCTGATATTTAATCCTCTATAAACGTTAGTCTTCTTTAGGATTTTTATTTAGGTTTTTACCTAAGCCAATAGTAAGGATTGATTTGAAAATACTAGACTAGTGATTACTTCCGCATGTTTGTATAATGAATACTTATATCGGGTATTATTTAAGAACTTTAATATCTTATTTACTACATCTTATTTAATATCCGTTTTATTTAGCCATTTTGGTTAGATATCGCTTGCCACTCCCAAGCTTTGTTTGGGGTGAAGGTTACGAATTAAAATTCGGGACTTCCGATGAGGTTTTTTGGTTTGGGTCGTGACAATTATCCTCAGGGAATCATATTTATTAAACATCCAACAAATTTCACTCCTTCATAGTCCATAGGACAAATAATTGGTATATTGGAATAGCTAGTCCCTCAACACATAAAAATATAAGTCTCATCACCTGTTATGATTTCATGATCATAATACTCTCTTAATTATCATGAATTCCAGAAGTTTGGATTCATGTCAAGGGTAAGGCATTCAGACCAAATCCAAGGTCATGAAGCTAAAAAGTCCAATGTTGTGCAAGTGATAATGTGCGCATTAGCTAAGCAATCAAAGTATGTGTACAATGTGTAATATGAATTAAATATCATGATAGCAATGAGTATATAAGCAATATGAAAGCAAGTCAAAATACCATTTGTTTATCAAACATAGCAATTGAGTTCATAAAGAAGTAACTAGATGAAATAATCATAGTTTTGCAAAACTAACATCAAAATCAGTCTAATTAGGTCAAAATAAGCATGTATGTAAAAATTCAAGTCAAATGGTCAACCTTTGCAAATCTCGGCATGCCGAGGGTCTCCCCTTGGTCTGCCGAGTGGTCTATGGATTTGGTTCGGTAGCCTCTTCAACAAGCCGAGTTGCCCCTTTTGGGTTATGGGTTTTTCCTTTGGTCTCTTTGTTTAGGCTCGACATGCTGAGTTTGGCTTCGGTAACATTTCTAGGGGCCAAATAATCTATCTGTGGCGCTCGGCATGCTGAGTTGCCTTCAGTAGCCTTTCCAGGGGCTTGAAAATCATCATGTGAGGCTTGGTAACGTTTCGACAAGCCGAGAGGTTGCCGAGGCTTCCTAGAAGTGTTCGGCACACTACTGTCGAGGCTTCTTGGAAGTGTTTGGCACACAGCTCAGCATGCTGAGCAGTCTGCTGAACCTCGCGAATTTCACAAAAAAACTCCTATTTTCGTTTCCTTAAGACCTTAAAACATAAAACATGATCAAGTGACTTTGTATAACATGAAATTCAGCACAAAACCCAATCATAATACATCACAAAACATAACTTGAATCAAACTTACCATGTCCTAGTATTAAAACTTAGAAATTTAGTTTGAAAACCATTAATATACTTCATACTCAAAGAAAATAGCTTTGTACTCCTATTCAAATCAAAAATAGAGTTATACTTGAATACTTACCTTGATTTGATGATTGGCGTTGAGAATTCACACATCTTGCTATTTTTCTTCTTCTTCTTCTTCTTCTTCTTCTTCTTCAAGTGATGAATCCTCCCCAAGGCCTTGTATTTTTATATAGGCACTCAAGAACTCTAGAATTAGAAACTTTAGGAAGTCTAATTTCTACCCTTAGATTAGTTTGATTGAATCTCAACCCTTAGATTAGTTTCCTAGCCTTAATTGGTTTCTTTCTAAATGATATCTTACTATTTCGTGTTTCAGAATCTTATCTTATCTTTGTTACTATTCTAGTTGGTAGAGAATTGTTATTAATTCATTATTTTAAATATCAGTCATTAATTGGAGATCGAAAGCTCCTACAAGATCCTAACCACATTTCTTAACTTTAAAAGTTATGATTGTGTGTGCTGTACCTAGTTTCCTAGTTATACACCCAACCAATCACAATCGGTCAAAAGTCAAACATACAGTTGTTACTAAATTTTTTAATTAACCTCTAATTTTTTATTATTTACACATAAGTCTTATTATTTTGTTTGGTTTATTACAAAAGAATTATAAACAACAATTTTATTTGCTTTTTAATATCCAGATTAGGTTGGCTGAAATGATAATGAGTTTTAGGGCGTGTTTGGCATTGCTTCTTTGGCCACTAGAAGTGATTCTTGAGCCCAAAAGCGTTTCAAATAAAAAAAAAAGCGTTTGTTAAACCCAAGTGAAAAGCGACTTGACAAGAATCGCTTCATCCAAATGTTGATTTTTTTGAAACTACTATTTCCTGTTTCTGAAATCACGTTTGCAGGAATCAGTTTGAGGTTTTAATGAAATATGTATTATGGTCTTATATACCCCTTTAAAACTTTGAAAATACATATTTTACCCATGTTATCTTCACCAACAAAACTCCTACTCAATATAGATTTTCTACTCTACACAAACTTCTCACAAATCTAACTTGAAAGCGCTTTCTTAATAAGTGTTTACCAAACAACGCTTCATAAGAATTAATTTTAAAGGAATCGTTTCTCCTTCCAAGAAACATCGCTAAACACACCCTTAGAAGCCTTAGCAATGGCTTACATTATTTACATTATAAGTTAATTTGTAAATTGTAGGGTGTAAACGGGACGAGACGAGCTTTGCCCAGCGCGGCTCAAGCTCATTAAAAAATTTTAGGCTCCGAACCGAGCCAAGCTTTACCCAGCTCGGCTCAGGTTCGTAAAAGCTCGGCTAGCAAAAAATTCAACTTATAAAAAGCTCGACTAGTAAAAAAGGTTAGATTAGTATAAATACATTAATATTATTGTTATATGTAATATAATATGTTCTGTTTAGTATTAATATGTAATATAAGATATAGGAATATAAACATATAATCACATATACAAACTGAGCTGTGCTTTAATTGAGCCGAGCCTACCTAAGCTCGGCTCAAGCTCGTTAAAATAATGAGCTTTTTTAAGGCTCAAGCTCGGCTCATGAGCCTAATTATAAAGCTCAAGTTCGGCTCATACGAACTGAGCCCGTGCCTGAGCCGAGCTAGCTCGGCTCGTTGACAGCCCTTGTAAATTATCCACCTAATATTTATTGCGTTAATATGCAAAATACAGGGATCTATGTACAAATAAATAAAATACTTAGGGTCAAAATACCATTTCCTTAGCTGTCATGCGAACTACGATAGCACTGGACTGTGGAGTCATGCTCGTAGCACGTGAAAGAAAAGACGATTTCCACGCCAACTCTTCGGTACTCGGTAGCCGGCCTCGCGAGGTCCCCTAATCAATCGCCGCGTTTTTTCATTTCCTCGGATCCCCTTCATCGTCCCGCCACCACCACCACCACCACCACTATCTCCTCCTCCTCTTCTTCCGATTTGACCAGCCGCTTCCCTTCCCCTCTTTATTCTCTCGAGCTGCTACGCATCAACAAAAGGAGAATCAGGGCTTCAAGCTCACCAGATCCCTCTCGAACCAGATAGATTCTCTTCTATCACTCTCTAGGTTTGGTCTCTCCTTTATATGCTATGCTCTTTCGCCGATTTTTTTTTCCTTCTGTAATCCCTAGAGATTATTCACATGGAGCCTTGAATTACAACTTATTTAGTGCATTCAACTATTATTTATGCATGTTTCCTTGATTCATCGCTTCTAAAACTGTTAATGATTCCATAGATTGCTCTAATTTTGATTTATCTAGGAAAATTGAGTGTTGATTCTGAATTACTTTATTTGAAAGTTGAAATTTTACTTTTAAGTTGTGAAAAAAAAAAAAAATCACTTAAAAAGTGTTAAAGATTGTGGATTACTGGGATGTTTGGACTATCTGAGTTAAGTGGCGAAGAATGTGGGTCACTGATAAATAATCGCTTTCAAGTTGCCATATTAAGATTAGAGTGCATTTTAGTCCCAATTCAAAATCTAGGAACTCTTTAGTTCTCTAATATACATAGGTCAGATGTCACCATTGTATCATCTGGTGCAAAACAGATTATATTGGACGCGTTATACTTCAAAGATCAAAGCCCTTGATACACGGGAAATATACATTGAGCTAGGAAAAAAAAGGGTCTAGCCCTCACAACCCAAATTACAGCTTTCAAATCCCTTCTCCACTTTAAATTTTGGTTAGTTTGAGACCAATGCAAAGAGTAGCAATAACACCCTTCCAATGTACTGTTGCTGGCACATAGTTCATAGTAAAAACCCTGTTCTTCCCTTCCTCTACGCCCAACCGGTCAATAGGTCATACAAGTTAATAGGTTGCATACAAAACATATTAAATTTCTGCAAAAAGGAGAACCAAACCTTTGAAGCCACATCACAGCGGATTAACAACTGTGCCACTGATTCCAAATCATTTATGCACATGATACACCTGTTAGGAAGAGCCCAACCTTTGTTAATCAAGTGTTCCACAGTAAGAATATTGTCTAGGCACTGTTTTCCATATGCAAAAGTCACTTTCAAGGTGATTATAGCCTTCCAAATCAGCTTGGGAGGCCGAAAACATCACTTTCAAAAAGAAGGGATAGGAAAAGGGGTCAGACTAAAACTGCCCTTTCTTGTCATCACTCCACTTTCTAGTATCTTAAACAGACCCTTCACAAGGGAATTGAAGTAGTGAGAAAAAGGCAACAATATGCTCTAGGTCTTGACCAAATAGACAACATCTAAGAGGAATATGCCACACTATTGTCCACCAGACCCGAAGATGAATCCTCAATCTAAGCTGACTTAAACTGCACCACTGTATAAATGTTTGGAAATCTCTTTTTAAGGGAGGAGTCCCACACCAAATATCTTCCCACAATCTTTTCCTTGCCCCATCACCAAGCATAGAGCAAATCCATTAAAGAATGGCTCTTCCCACCCATGATAAGCTTCCACCGATAAAGCCCAGGAAATACCCTGCAATAGAGTTCCAATTACCTGAAGAGAAGGGGTGGAATTTGGAGGCGGGGAGAGTAGTTTTTGAACATCTTTTTATGGTATATAGTGTCGGCTCCTTAGCTTTCACTACTAACTTTTTATACCTCCTCCCTACCCAAAATTATTTATCTTAAGTTTTCGCATTTAATAATACGTAATTGGTGATTAACAACCACAAATTTTAAGAGTAAGCTAACCACTAATCCCCAACATTCTAAGGGTGAAAAGTCACTCCCATCCAAACTCACTTAACCTAGGATGACGATTCACGAGCTTCCTATTTATTAGGATTGGAATAAGAAATGGAAAATGGAAATTTCTCTTCTAACCCTGTAATAAACCTATTTTTTTTTTAACTTTTCCATCACTTTAGCTTTCTCAATCATAACCAAAAGAAGAGTAAAGTTTGGCTTCAATTTCTCTCATGTCTTTTAAAAGAATAAATTTATCTTTATTAGCCTAGTGAAGTGTGATCATTTGAGTATTAAATTTGTTAGCCTTGGGAGGTATATTTAAGCTTTGTAAAGGGGTATATTTTAAATAAAGATATTTTTTTCTAATGCAAGATTCAACATTCTATTGTTTTGGTGTCTACATTGAAACTTGCCCATTTTTACAAATCTCTTCCTATCTTATCCTTCAAAAAAAGTGGTGTTACAAAAAAGAAAGAAAAAAATTAATAAAAATAAAAAGTGTAACACTTTTTCATATAAAATTCATTTTACACATGTAATTATTTTATTTAAAAAAATATATTGAATTTCTAGTTTATAGAAAACTAAATATTTTTCAATCATATAATTATCATAAGTTAATATCTTTGAATTTATATATCAAAATTTTTAATAAAATTGGATTTGTTTTTATATCATGATTTTAAGAGTTTTTCTATTGATCCACTTTCATATATTTTTATAATTAAAATGATTCACACAATTTTTTTATTTGAAATATGTGTAATTAATATTTATAATCAAAGATAATGTAAAAATAAATTTATAATGTAACTTAAATTCACATGCATGTATGTAGCAATTGTCCACCACTAGTACTCTGAAAAGGAGTGCCTTGGATCACCTTGATGTTTGGGTAAGAATGGGTTTGTAGTAGGGTGGACTCCTATAGGATTGGTTTAGGTTTGCCTTTCCCTAAATGACGTAGAATTCTCTGTTGGTTGAAATTATTGGACAGTCTCCCAAGCAAAATTTCCTGGTTCCACCCTTGCTGAAGGGCATCCAAACTTAGAAGTTATAGCCTGTATCTACAAACTTTCTTGCTCCTCAGCTAACCTCCAAAGTCATTTCCTTAGAAGTTATAACCTGTATCTACAAACTTTCCATCTCCTCCATGTCACCCACCTCGAAGATTTCGTGTCTACTCAAATTAATTCTTAGCTCCTATACCACCTCAAAACAAATAAAACACATCTAAGAACCCTCAATTGAGTGTGTGATGCAGCATGGAAAATAATATTTTCGTTTGCAAATTTTAAGTGGGAAATGCATGGACTGACCTACCTGGGCAAAATCGTTGGAACTCCATTCACCAAAACCAATTTAGAGATTGAAGATAGGCAAGTCTTTTTCCAACTTCTCCACTTTACCCAAACCCCAACCCGTCTCATCAAGTACTTCCAATCTAATCCCAATTGACATGGTCATATGCCTTCTCTATGTCCAACTTACATAGCGAACCTGGCTTCTATTCTCTGATTCTAGAATCAGTGCATTCACTAGCAATCGGAGCACAATCAAAATTCTTTCTTCCACCTACAGAAGAGCTTTGGGCCTAAGAGATATGGTTAGCAGCTTAGGTAAAACCTTTTAACCATCAATTTTGGCATTATCTTATAGAAGCTGCCAACCAAATTGACAAGCCAATAGTCCTTTATGTTCACTGCCCCTTCATTCTTTGGAATCAAGGAAATAAAAGTAATGTTGACACTCTTCTCAAACTCTGATCTCACCGAAAATCTTCCAACACTTTGATCAAATCATCCTTAATCGCATTCCAGCATTTCTTAAGGCAAGCGAGTGAGAATCCATCTAGTCCTAGTGCTTTATCCCATTTAACTATCATATGACACCAACACTTCCTCTTCCAATGTATGTAGAAATTGGTCATCCATTGCATTATCAAATGTTGGATAATCATGCTGATTGTCTATTATGGGTAGTTTGGGCTGATGATTACTGTTTGGATTTGTTGTGTAGTGCCTGATGTTTTGATGTCTGTTTTTTTGCTTTTTGTTTTGACTGTTGTTAACCTGGTTTGTCTTGGGTTGTTTTTGTATATACCCTTTCTCTCATCTTATATATTTTTTCATTACCAATAAAACAATTAAGACTTCATCTATTTCTCTCACTGCCTAACGAAATAACTGTTTTTCCGAAGTTTTTATTTAACTAGTTTTATAGGTTTCACATGATGTTTATAATTACACTATATTTTGGAAGACGATTACGCTGTCACCAAAGCAAAACACAAGCACAGTGAAACCAGTTTGTGTAGTTCCCCTTTTTAAAACCAATATTGGTCCTGAAGTTGCAGAAGCTATCAATTACATTACGCGAGCTTGTGCTACCACATGTTAAGAGCTTTCACATGCTATTACAGTAGAGTGGAAATAGCATGCTGAAATGGCACTTGGTTGTGAAGAGCGGGCAAGAATTTTTATGTTGGACTAGAGAGGTGCAAATAAAGAAGCTGGTCCAAGAAAGTAGTATTCAGCTAGCTATGTGAAACATAAGTATTTTATAGGAAAATGATTAGAGTTGGTGGCTTTGATGAAAATAAGAAAATATGTTATAGGAGACTAAATGAATAGAGAATAAGGATGAAGAGGTTGATGGGAATAAACTTAGGCACTATGAAAATGCAATAATATGAATGTTGTAGGAACAATTGTGAATAAATAAATAAAGGGTAATGTATATTTGTTGACAATATTAGTGATAGGTTATTCATAGTTAAATTATAATTTGGATGGGAGAATAATAATATTATTAGTTCTTATGCACCCCGATAAAGATTAGGAGATAGCATGATAAAGCCGTTTTGGGAGGGAGTGGACCAGTCAAATCAAGAAATCCCTGTTGGTGAGAGGATATTTATGAAGGGGACATAAATGACTATGTAGGAAAACTACTAGATGTTATAATAGATTACATGGAACGGAATGATATGGAAGGATAAATAAGGTGAAAGAAGTGAATCATGTCCTTATAAGGGCCTATGCTCTTGCATGGGTAATTCATATTTTAGGAGAGGCTTTGGAAGAGATATGTGAAGCTTTATTACTGATGTTGATTATAACTTGATCATTTAGTGAATTCTATGTATGGACCAAACTGGAGCAAAATTGGTTTTTTCTATCATTGAATGGGGAGAAATTGATATGTTACGGTTGTCCAAATTATTTGATGAAAATTTTGAGGAGAGAATAGTAGTATGGTGGTATCTGTGTAAGAAAAAGGAGATGTGAGGAGTTGCACTAGTTATCATAGAATTAAACTTATGAGTCATATTATGAAATTACGAGGGAGAGCAATGGAGCGAAGATTAAGATTATTGGCATTGGTATTAGAAAATAAACGTAGTTTCATGCTAGGGAGATATACCATTGTGGCTATCTTTTTTGCTTAGACAACTTGTTGAGAGGCTTAGAGGGAAGAAGGCATGAAGTCATATTTCATTTATATAAACATGTATAATATATTTGTATATATGCTTTATCATCTAGAAAAGGCATACAATAGAGTTGCTAATAAAAAAAAAAGCATACAATAGAGATTTTAGAACTATTCTGGTTTGCTTTTGCGAAAAGGGGTATTGTGCAAATATGTCTATTAAGGACATAAATGGGAGAGCGCTAACTAGTGTGATGATGGTGGGGAGGCCAATGGGTTTATAATATGTTGAGCCCCTATCTTTCTGTTTTGGTTATATGAATTCCCAAATCATATTAAAGGAGAGGTTCCTTGGTTTTGCAGATGATGTGGCACTGGTAGAACAAACTAGAGGATTAAAGGAAAACCTAGAGTTGTGGAGGGAGGACTTGTAATCAAAAGGTCTTAAAATAAGTCAACTTAAGACCAAGTTTATGGAAGGAAACTGTAGTAATAATGAGAATATGGCTAAGGCTGTAGTAAGAGTTGGCAAATTCACAAAAGTAACGAGCTTTCTTACCTTGGATCAATTATCCAAGAAGATATGAGGATGATGTTGCACATAAAGTTGGATGACTAGTGAAGAGCTGTTTCTTGAGTGTAATGTGATCAATTCATTTCACTAAAGATGAAAGCTAAATTCTTTAAGATGACTGTTGGATAAGTTGTAATATAGGGAACATAATGCCGAGCAACCAAGAAGCAACACATTCATTAGTGTTGCTGAGATGAAGATGTTGTCGTGGATGAGTTGATAGTCTTAAGAAAGATAATATATAAATAAATTAGACAGGAGTGGCCCCAATAGAAGATGAAAAATAAAAGTTGGATGACATGTCTTAGGCATGTTGAAAAGAAAACCATCGTGGCACTTGTGAGAGGTGGGAGCTGGTGCAAGTTGAAAGATCCAGAAGGACTAGATGAAGACCAATCTAAAAAGAATTGAATAGAGTCGGTCAGAAAAGATTTGCAGGCACATACATGGTTTTTGAATAGTTGCAATGACTGAATAGGATTTATTTGTGTGTTGAATCTAACTAGTTGGGATAATGCATTACTGCCTTTTTTAACGTAGTTGAAAGATACATGCACCTACTGTTTAACGTAAATACACATGCAGGGATTTTGTATGTCAAGTTTGAAGTGGTTGGTAGAGATAAAGACTTCAAAGTTAAAAGGATTCAACAGAAATACCCAAACAACAAACCACAAAATAAAATAAAAGTTTTTCTTATTTTCTAACTTTTTCTTTTGCTCATATGAAAAATGCTGATGATCAATATAAGATCGTAAGAACTGGCACATGCACTACTATGTAATGAAGTGTAACTGTACATCTATACCAACTTAGATATTATCTATCAATTAGTCAACAATGTTGTTTCCCAGCTACTTTACATTTCAAGGGAATCTCTCCACTTTTTTTTTTTTTTTTTAATTTTTAAATTTTTTTTATCTTTTTTAAAATTTTTATTTTCCAAGTCAACTAAAGTGATTGAAATGTACATCCAATTGCTTAATATGTAATTAAAGAAATGATTAACGCTAAATTGTTTCTTTATTTCTTAATAAGTCATTCCATAGATGATTAAAACCGTTTTCTTTCCCATTTACAATTAGATAATCTTAGCTGTTTTCAGGATACATTTTTTAAACATAAAACACATTTGAGGAAGTTTTTGTCAGTAATCATGGTTTTAGATCTTGATTTTATGGTAAATTTTGCACATTTGGAATTTGGAAATCTCGGGGTAAATTTTTTAGGGGAATTTCACTTCATCATAAAATTTCATAGGAAAAATAAGAAAAGTTTGAAGAATAGGGCAGTAAGAAAATTTTGAAGAATAGGGCAGTATTGATTGAGGGAAATTTTTGGGGCCCTTCAAAAAGGGAAATTTAGGGAAAAATATCCTGAAGCTTTTGGGAAATTTAAGACCATGACTTTCGTTTTCTTCTGGAGATACAACAACAACAAAATGCCTTATCCCAACTAATTTTTATAGATTGCACCCGTGCCCATTTTACAAAAACAACAACAGCAACAACAGCAACAAAATTCCTTATCCCAACTAATTTTTATAGATTGCACCTGTGCCCATTTTCCACGAGATACATTGCAGCCTTGCAGGTAGACACTGATTGTTGACAATGCTGTAAGTACAAGACTGAACGGTTTCCCTTTCTCACATTTTATGCATGATAGGGTTGCCAACTTGTCTCGTGCGTAATGATAAAATTTGTTCTTTCTTGGGTTTCTTGATTTCTGACTTTCTGTAATCATTATTGTTTATTGGGTAAGCAGCAGATGGTCCGCATATGTAGGTTTCTTAGCTAGAAGGATGTTTATTGCACAATCAGTGGATTAGTCAGAGTATACCGTTTTTGTCAAAGGTCTGTTGAAATAATTTCTATTTGGATATACCATAAGTGCTTAAACTACTATATAGGACTTCATTTATAGGGAGTTAGTTGCATCTTGTCACATTGTAGAATAATCACGTGGTCAAATTGTCATCTACTGCACTAGTCAGTGCACATAAGTTTGTGTTAATATGGTTGTCAAGAGATATACAGATTTGTTTATACTGTACAAATAGTAATATAATTAGGCAATGTATGCTACATCATTTTGAGGACTGCAATGAAGGTGTATATGTATATTGAGTAATAAAAGCATTGGGCTTAAACTAGTACACCTTCTCTACTGACCTTTACTTATTGAGATGATATCATCGTCTTTGTGCTAAAGGTACGTGATCCATTTTTATTTCTTCTCGACTGCTTTTTATCTTGTTTCCAAATAATTGTTATTTATTTATTAACTTCTCAGTTTTCACTTTGTCATTCCTAAACATATGGAAATATCGCAAATTGTTTTTTAAGTTTTTATTTTTATTTTTTGATCGGTAAAAGTCTTCATATTAATAGAGTCCTAGGACCAAAATATCAAAAAGAGAGTATGTACAGAATGTAAACCCAGCCTAGTATAAAGTCTATAACTAATTGTGTGTATGCCAACTTAAGGACCATTTACAATCAAAATCAGTATATGTCTTCCCCCTAAATTCTGTAAAATTAGAAGACCACAAGTAAAGTAATGATAAAATATTTTCAATAATCTGCTGGGTCTCATTTTCCTGCTCATTGAAGATCCATGATTCCTCTCACACCAAATAGCCCAGGATATTGCTGCCAGACATAAATTCCAGAGAATGCAGCTCCTACTTCCTTTCTTCTTTTTCTTCCAGCCCCAACTACTCAGCGCTGACTTGAACGGATCATGCATAATCCACTCTATATTGAATCCTCTAATAAAAGAATACCAAATCTTCCTAGTCACATCACAATGGAGAAGTAAATGTGCAGCTGTCTCCTTCTCCCTTTTGCAAAGACTCGAAGCCATTGCGCATCCTCTCCTTTTGAGATTGTTGCACGTGAAGATTTTGTTGAACGCTGCTGTCCATAGAAAAAAAGATACCTTGATCAAGTTCTTTTTAGTTCCTTGTGGGTCTTGACAATGAAACTAAGAGAATCAAAGCTGGTTGAACCTGTGACTTCTTATGTATATATTTGCATTCATGGATTTCCTTGATCAGTTATCCAACGCATCATGTATCTTCTGGGATTAATGGTTGTTCCTTTTTGAACTTATAGTTTTTTCCCAGCTTTATAGGACGGATGTTCCATTCTGGTAGCAGCACTACAGCATATGGTCTAGCACTAGCTGCAGATCGGTCATTTGGTTGCAGTGTAAGCTGCAGTGCCTTTGACTAAGCTCTATGGGAAAAATGCACAAGAAAGAAAGAAAAATTGAAAGAGGAGAGTTTTCTTGTTTGATTATATTCAAAAATATTATGTTATTGTTGTAAGGTATTGAATAAGCAGTTCAGATTCTAAGTGGTTCAAAGAAATTCCTCTGTAGTTTTAAATTGTTAAACTCCCTTTCCTTTTTATATGAGAGTTATATACCTGGATCAGTTAACAAAATAGGGAATCTTGCTGAGTTTGCTATTCTATTGCAGGAGAATGGTCAGAGGAAGAGATGCCTGTTGGGAGCACTGTGTTCTGGTTGACGCAACAAGGCAAAAGGTTAGATGTAATTATTGTCACCGGGAGTTTAGTGGAGGGGTTTACCGGATGAAGTTTCATTTAGCTCAAATCAAGAACAAAGACATAGTTCCATGTACTGAGGTCCCGAATGATGTGAGGGACATGATACAAAGCATATTAAGCACTCCCAAAAAACACAAGACTCCCAAGAAACCCAAAGTAGATCGTGTAGCCAATGGTCCTCAAAATAGCTCTTCTGCTAGTGGTGGTTTTCATCCCAACCCTGCATCTAGTGGACAGCATGGAAGTACCTGCCCATCTTTGTTATTTCCTCATCCTTCTCCAACTGCACCACCAACGGTGGATGATGCTCAAAAGCAAAAGCATGATGATGCTGACAAAAAAATTGCTTTATTCTTTTTCCATAATTCTATTCCTTTCAGTGCTACTAAATCCATTTATTATCAGGATATGGTGGATGCTGTAGCAGCATCTGGAGTGGGCTATAAGGCCCCATCTTATGATAAGTTAAGATCTACCCTCCTAGAGAAGGTCAAATGTGAAATAAATGATAATTACAAGAATTTTAGAGATGAGTGGAAAGAAACAGGTTGCACAATCTT